>JBAMBR010005956.1:0-30393 GCA_037044475.1 Zaprionus obscuricornis | reverse complement strand
AATTTTTCCTATTTTTTCTAAAATACCCTGCAGTTACTTGCTGAAAAATGAGTATGCTAGGTTTATGTAAATCTAAAATTAATATGCAGTAATTTTGACAGAGTATTCTACAGTCATGTAATTTACTTTTTACATTACTCCGCTGCATAGCTCAACTAATGGCAGGGTATTTCACAGTCAAGTTTAATTTAAACAGTACATATTTCTATATATTTTTCCTGGGTTTTTTTTTATGTGCATATTTCAGTGCCTGCAGGGCACAACTTGACTTTCAAGCGCTGGCGCCACACAAAATAAGTGTCAAGCCGCGCAGCAGCACAATCGCTTGACAACAACAACAGCAACAACAATAAAAAAGCAAATACTCTGCTAAACACTTGCCTGAAACATTGATGAAAGTGCCAAGTGCCGAAAGCAGAGAAGTCATCAATGATTTTATAGTGCACACATAATTGGCCAAGTAGGTCAGTGTAACTTACCTGTAAAAAAAAGAAACAGAATTAGTAAGAGTTGAGTGAGATGAGAAAAGAAAGAGAGAGAGAGAGAGTGAAAGAGATAGCTAGAGTGAGAGCTAATACTTGAGGTGAGATAAAAGTAATTAAAAGACTTAAAGAAGATTTAGGCACGCGAATTCGTCTTGAATGAACAAGCACGCGCACGAATTAAAATGCAGAACTTCGACACAATTAGCATTATGTTGAATTAGTAACACTAGCATACAGCAAACATATAGACTAGCAGTTACCCTATGAACTAGCTATTAACATGTCTATAATAGCCGTTGACAGCTATATGCCGGGTATGCATGAAAAATTCTGCATTTGCAGTTGACAATAAAATAAAAAATATAGAAAAAATATATAGAAAAAAAAAATATATATATATAAAAAATATATAAAAAAAAATTATAAAAAAAAAATTTATAAAAAAAAAATTTATAAACAAAAAATTTTTAAAAAAATATATATAAAAAATATATATAAAAAAATATATATAAAAAAATATATATAAAAAAATATATATAAAAAAATATATATAAAGAAATATATATTAAAAAATATATATATTAAAAAATATATATATTAAAAAATATATATATTAAAAAATATATATATTAAAAAATATATATTTAAAAAATATATTTAAAAAATATATACAAAAAAATATATATAAAAAAATAAACAAAAAAAAATAAACAAAAAAAATATATACAAAAAAAATATATACAAAAAAAATATATACAAAAAAAATATATACATATTTTTTTTGTATATATTTTTTTTGTATATATTTTTTTTGTATATATTTTTTTTGTTTATTTTTTTTTGTTTATTTTTTTATATATATTTTTTTGTATATATTTTTTAAATATATTTTTTAAATATATATTTTTTAATATATATATTTTTTAATATATATATTTTTTAATATATATATTTTTTAATATATATATTTTTTAATATATATTTCTTTATATATATTTTTTTATATATATTTTTTTATATATATTTTTTATATATATTTTTTTATATATATTTTTTATATATATTTTTTAAAAATTTTTTGTTTATAAATTTTTTTTTTATAAATTTTTTTTATAATTTTTTTTTATATATTTTTTATATATATATATTTTTTTTTTCTATATATTTTTTCTATATTTTTTATTTTATTGTCAACTGCAAATGCAGAATTTTTCATGCATACCCGGCATATAGCTGTCAACGGCTATTATAGACATGTTAATAGCTAGTTCATAGGGTAACTGCTAGTCTATATGTTTGCTGTATGCTAGTGTTACTAATTCAACATAATGCTAATTGTGTCGAAGTTCTGCATTTTAATTCGTGCGCGTGCTTGTTCATTCAAGACGAATTCGCGTGCCTAAATCTTCTTTAAGTCTTTTAATTACTTTTATCTCACCTCAAGTATTAGCTCTCACTCTAGCTATCTCTTTCACTCTCTCTCTCTCTCTTTCTTTTCTCATCTCACTCAACTCTTACTAATTCTGTTTCTTTTTTTTTACAGGTAAGTTACACTGACCTACTTGGCCAATTATGTGTGCACTATAAAATCATTGATGACTTCTCTGCTTTCGGCACTTGGCACTTTCATCAATGTTTCAGGCAAGTGTTTAGCAGAGTATTTGCTTTTTTATTGTTGTTGCTGTTGTTGTTGTCAAGCGATTGTGCTGCTGCGCGGCTTGACACTTATTTTGTGTGGCGCCAGCGCTTGAAAGTCAAGTTGTGCCCTGCAGGCACTGAAATATGCACATAAAAAAAAACCCAGGAAAAATATATAGAAATATGTACTGTTTAAATTAAACTTGACTGTGAAATACCCTGCCATTAGTTGAGCTATGCAGCGGAGTAATGTAAAAAGTAAATTACATGACTGTAGAATACTCTGTCAAAATTACTGCATATTAATTTTAGATTTACATAAACCTAGCATACTCATTTTTCAGCAAGTAACTGCAGGGTATTTTAGAAAAAATAGGAAAAATTAAATATAGATTTTATAGACTATAGAATTATCTGGCGTTAATTTTTCAAGCAACTTTTACATTTACATAAACCTAGCATACCCATTTTGCAGCAAGTAAGTGTAGGGTATTTTAGAAAAATAGGAAAAATTAAATATAGATTTTATAGACTATAGAATTATCTGGCGTTAATTTTTCAAGCAACTTTTACATTTACATAAACCTAGCATACCCATTTTGCAGTAAGTAACTGCAGGGTATTTTAGAAAAATAGGAAAAATTAAATATAGATTTTATAGACTATAGAAAAATTTTCTTTTATTTTTACCAGCAATTTTTATATTTACATAAGTCTGGCATACCCATTTTTCAGCAACTAAGTGCAGGGTATTGTAAGAAACAAAACAAAAAAATAAAAGATCAGCATGAAAGCGAGATTGAATGCGATTGTAAGAGATTGAAGACAATAACAAGGTGCCGCGCAATAATGTGAGGAATTCTTTATTGATATGTGACACATTATAGATTTTGGGTCTCTCTCTACGGGAACAACATGTCGAGCAACGAGCAACGAAATAACTTTCGACTTTCCATGAATTATGGCAACAAAGATACAACAAAAAAAAAAATGCTGCTGCCCACTAACGATGCACTTAATTAAGCACACACAAAGAGACACACTCACACACACATACACATACATACATATAGATCTGATAGCTTGCAATGCGGATGAGTTTCTATTTTATGCGCTTTCCCAAATACAAAAAAAAATAATAAAACTATATCGATATAAATAAATAAAAAATAAAAAAAAATAGACTAAACAAATTAATGATGCCCTGCACAGAGAATTGACAGTCGACGCTGATAAGATCGTTGAGATGGTGTCGAAACTGGCAACGATAAAAAAAAAAAAATAAATAAATAAAAAAAACTTGTGAATGCTCCACAAAATTTGGCACACAAATTGAAATGTGAAATGTCGTTGAGTCTTAGCGTATATGTGTATGTGTGTGGAGGTGCCAACCTGTTCTCTAATTGGGTTAAAATGCAGTTGACGCTGCCTCCAGGCGGAAATCTGTGGCGCACAAAAAAAAAAAAAAAACTGTGTGGCAAAAACTGTGTGGTAAAAACTGTGGCAACAATTTTTTTTTTTTTTTTTTTTTTTTTTTGTGTGGCAGCCAACAGGCGTTGTCCATTTAGCCATAACATGATTTATATGCAACGCTTATGCGATTGACCTCATTTTCTCAATAGTCTCAGTAGATTCTACAGCTTCTTCTACAACTTCAACTTCATTTCTATCTGTTTTATGTTATGCTGCTGCTGCCTTTCTGATGCCTTCGTTCTGTCAATTTATTACAAATTACAAACATTTTTGTTTTGATTTTTATTTTTATTTATTTTTATTTTTATGCTGCGATAAGAAGAAAATGTGGAGAAAATGTAAATCTCAAATAAAAATGAATTCTTTATATACATTTTTTTTTTTTTTTCAGCAACTTGTTCAGCATAATTAATTTATGTCTGTTTCAATTATCATTTTATTGTCATGTTTATTTTCTGCTGGAATTGAAAATGTTTTGGAAATTTTTTTATTAATGTTTTAAGAACATGATTTTGTCATGAGTTTACAAAGAGTTAAAAAAAAATTTTAAATTTTTTTTATTTTTGTAGTGTTTTTTCTGCTTAAGCGCATCGCTAGCATGTGCAGAGCGTCGCGTCATACATTTTGAGAAATTGCGCTTTTAAATCTAAAACATGTCGCATATGCATGTGTTATATATATAATATATAGCTATATATCTGATTGCTGATTTATTGAGATTTATTGTGAATGCTTTCAATTTCATTTATAAGCGCAACATTGTCTACCTCTCTCTCTCGCTCTCTCTCTCTCAAAGTGTGTGTGTGTAGATAAGTACTTGTGCAGACGGCCTGTTGTCAAATGAACCTGTCAAATCTCAACAAACACTCACTTTCTCTTTGCTAGTGCAGCTGGCGCTAAACTTCAACATTCAACTTCAACTGCAAGTCGAATTTAAAGTTTAAAGCTAAAAGTTAAAGCATGGATACGGATTGGGATTGGAATTGGAATTGGAATTGGGATTCGCAGTCGTAGTCGGAGTTGAAACTTGTAGTCATGATGTGCATCCTGTGTGCCAAAGTAAATTACAATTTATTTATATGCAACACCCACACATTGAAATAGACATGCAACATGTGGCATAGTGCTGGCACATGTGGCACTGCCTTGCAGCTACAACTGATTTGTCTACAAATCAGTAGGCAATAAGTCAAACGACGCCGCTAAAGTTCACAAAAATTTTATTTTTTCTATTTTTGCGCTTCCGTTCAACTGCAAAATAACTAAAGCGACAGAAAGAGATAGCAACAGTGTGGGAGTGGGAGAGAGAGATGGAGCAGCAGGCAGCTACTACTAAGACAGTCGCCTGTCTATCATTTGCCTTACATTTTTAGCCTTTCATTTTAGCCGCTGACGTTTAGACAATCGTCGATCGTCGTTTTGTGGCGGCTTCCTGTCTGTCTCTCTGTCTGAGCAGTGAGCCCGCCCTCAAAGACACCGCAACTCTATCATTTGGATTTGAATTCGTATCTCGTCGTCGTCGTCGTCGTCATCGGCTCAACACATTTCGCTTTTCATTCATAACTTTTGCCACATGCAACAAAACATGCAACACATGGCTCATCCAAATTTTTTTTTTTCCTGTATTTCATAGTTGTAGCATTTTGTTTCTGTTTATAAGACTTTAAAAACATTGAACGGTTGCAATTTTTTTTTACAAGCGCTTACAATTACCATTCGGTTTTTTTTTTGCTTATGCAATGCGGAAGTTCATTTATTTTGCACTCATTTTTTTTTTGTGGGTGACTATGGCAAATTGTTTGCCTGATTATAGGGATAATAATGCTATACTTCAAATTGTTATCCGATTGTTCGATTTCGATCAGTTTATACTAGTTCCAACTCCATAAACTGTTACTGTTCATAATTGAGGATGTAATGAAAAACAAAAAAATAAAAAAGAAAATATATTTACTTACACTTTCACTTAGGATTTTTTTTTTCTTGTTTTTTTTATTTTGTAATTATCATAATCAGCTTAACTTAAGTCTCGTTTAAGTTTAAATCCATTTATGGGAATTCCATTCCCAGCATCACGTCCTCGACCCAGCCCCATATTTATACTCAGCACTGTATAAGTATTTCAATGGGGTATATTTTTTGCAAGGTTTGCTATGAATCATTGAAAGTTTTGCTAGTTTTCATTTTCTTTTCATGACATATGCAGCTATAGGCATATTTATAGCGTGTATTACGCTTGTAATTGCTTGGATGTTAAATTTTATCACTGAGCTATATGCTTCCTGAAATTCTTCCAAGATGCTAAGCATGCGCTAAGTGCCTAAAACTTGCTTTATGACAGTTCCAAGGAACGTGCAACGTTCCAGCAAATTTATAGGGTATCTCTTCCGTTGATTACTGAGCTACAGGTTCCCTGAAGTTCTTCCAAGCTGCTAAGCATGCGCTGAGTGACTAAAACTTGCTTTCCAAGGAACATGCAAAGTTCCAACAAATTTATAGGGCATATTTATAGGTTGATTACTGAGCTATACGTTTCCTGAAGTTCTTCGAAGATGCTAAGCATGCGCTAAGTGCCTAAAACTTGCTTTATAACAGTTCCAAGGAACATGCAAAGTTCCAGAATATTTATAGGGCATATTTATAGGTTGATTACTGAGCTACAGGTTCCCTGAAGTTCTTCCAAGATGCTAAGCATGCGCTAAGTGCCTAAAACTTGCTTTATAACAGTTCCAAGGAACATGTAACGTTTCAGGAAAATTTATAGGGTATCTCTTGCGTTGTTTACACTTTGTTTGTTGTCTGTTTCGCTTACAACTTTTGTTTATTTCTTTTCTTTATACACTGATATATACTTGTACACATTATATATACTTGTATTTATTTCAATAACAATAAAAGCTACGCCTGCGCTGCCGCTGCCGCTGCCGCCGCCGCTGAAGCTAAACAATGCGACCCTGGCGCGTGCGATGACAGCGTCTGGCGGGCCGCAAAAAATCATAGTCTGGGCCATTAAACGGCAGCCAACGGTAGGCGTTGCGCGCCTTCTTTCAGACAACAATGAAGCAACAGAGGCAACAGTGACTGTGGTAAAGGCAAAGACAGAGACAAAGATAGAAATAGAGTTATAGCCATAGTCAAAGCTAAAGCTAATAGTGTCTGTCTGGCTTGGTGTCAGTTCTGCTTGGTTTCTTTACTCGCAATTCGACTAATGAGCGTCTCAAGTCTCAAGATGCGAGACGCGAGACAGGAGACGTGAGACACAAGACACGAGACACAGAGACGCGCAAGACTTTCTGTTCATTTGTCAAGTCTTTGCGCATTAATTGTGACATGTTTGCTTGAGCTCTGAACTTTTTTTTGTTGTTGTTATTACTTTCGAGTGTGAAGCATACACATAACATGCCACAACGTGTGGCATGCAATTTGGCAAAAAAAAAAAAAATGAGAAAAAAAAAGGAAATAAGAAACATAAAGTGAGCAGAGGGTGTGTTTTTTTTTTCCAGAGAGCGAAAGTGATTTTTAGGCTGGTCACAAAATATATATAAAAAAATAAAAAAAAACTCAAAATGCCGCCGGCTGTGCAGCAGAAACACAGAAAATCCTGCAATGAATAATTTAGTTATTTCATGCAAACGAAAATGAACGTAGTTTTTTTTTTTTTTTTGCATTTGTTTTTTGTTTTTGTCGTAGCATTTAAGCCGCAGGAGTTGCAAAGTTGCCTTGGACATAGCTTCGACCACCCAGAGACCACACAAAGCATTTTGCGGCAACTACAACGACAACAACAACGACAACAGCAACAGTAACGGCGACGCGACGTTGACTTGGCGGCAAATTCATCACATGAGATCCCGTGGCGACGGCGGCGCTAAATCGTGTGTGAATGGCTTGACGAACTGCAGCAACTGCAGTGCGCCATGGTGATCAAAGGTGCGGCACACTGGGCTAAAACTATGCAAACAAATTGTGAAAAGTTTTGCTTCGATTTTAAGCTATTGCTTTTCACTTTGCAAACATTGAAAGGCAGAAGCTGCGACTGAGACTGGGACTGAGACTGAGCTTGACACTGGGACTGAAAGCTGCGACTGAGCCAGGGATACCGACAGGGACAGGGACTCAGAATGAGACTGGGACTGAAACTGAGACTAAGACTGAGATTTGAAGACTTGGACTGGAACTTACGCCAGATACAGGGATAGGGACACGGACTCAGACTGGGACTGAGATTGAGACTGGGACTGGAACCTGCGACTGAGCCAGGGAGAGCGACAGGGACAGGGACTCAGAATGAGACTGGGACTGAGATTGGGACTGCAACTGAGACAGGGACAGGGAGAGCGACTGAGACTGAGACTGAGATTAGGACTGAAACTGAGACTAAGACTGCGATTTGGAGACTTGGACTGAAACCTGCGACTGAGACAGGAACTGGAACGGGGAAAAGGACAGGGACAGGGACCGGGACAAGGACAGGACCAGGGACTGAGATTGGGACAGGGACTGAAGCTGAGACTGAGACTGAGACTGGAACCTGCGGCTAAGACAGGGACTGACACTGAGACTGAGACAGGGACAGGGACTGAAACTGAGATTGGGACTGAGACTGAGACTGGGACTGAGATTGGAACTGAGACTGAGAATGGGACAGGGACAGGGACAAGGACAAGGACAAGGACAGTGACAGGGCCAGGGACTGTAACTGAAACTGAGACTGAGACTCAGATTGAGACTAGGACTGGAACCTGAGACTGAAACAGGGACAGCGACAGAGACTGAGACTGAGATTGGAACTGAGATTGAGACTGGGACAGGAATCTGCGACTGAGACAGGGACAGCGACAGGGACAGTGACTCAGACTGAGACTGGGACTGAGATTCGGACTGCAACCCGCGACTGAGACAGGGACAGCGACTGAGACTGAGATTAGCACTGAAACTGAGACTAAGACTGAGATTTGGAGACTTGGACTGCAACCCGCGACTGAGACAGGGACAGCGACTGAGACTGAGATTGGGACTGAGGCTGACACTAAGACTGAGATTGAGACTTGGACTGGAACCTGCGACTGAGACAGTGACAGCGCCAGGGACTTACACTGAGACTGAGACAGGGACAGCTACAGGGACAAGAACAGGGACTGAGACTGAGTCTATGTGTGGGACTGAGATTGAGACCAACATGGAGACAGGGAAAAGAACAGAGACAGCGACATAGACAGAGCTAGGAATAGCAACAGAAACTTCGATCGATTTATTGCCATAGTTAGAGCTAAAAGTTAAAGCTGTTTGCAAGAACAAGTCAAAATTTCGACTTTATCAAGAAATTTAAAAGCTTTGCAAATTTATTTGCAATTAATTCAAATTCATTTATATCACTTAAAGTTAATGCAGTTAATGCAACTTGCAACTGTTTGCAATTACAGCAATTAATCTTGCCATTAACTCTGATTCATAGCAAAAAAAAAAAAAAGAAAAAAAATTCCATTAATTCTTAGGCCTTAGTCATTGGCTCGACAAATTGATTAAATTGAATTGAAAAAAGAAAAAAAATGAAATAAATTGAATGATAACAAAAAATTGAAATAATTAAATTGACAAAGTTTGTTTTTTTTTTTTTTTCTTAATTGATTTTGCTATGTGCACCACTGTGCCTACTGATCGATGCTTTGTCAGCCTCTGTGACTGAGAGACTGAGACTTTGACTGCGACTGTGAGTTGGAGTCTGAGTATAAGTTGAAGTATGAGTATATGTTGTCCGACTGTGACCATTATGCTGACCAATTAGTCATTCGTCGCTCGTTTTGCTTGTCATCTATTGCAGGGTTTGGCCAAAAGACAAACATGCAGCACTGTAATTTGTTGGTCAATTAAAAGCGGCAAGCATCAACATGTCTTTTGGCCATTTATGTTGTTACTTTCGCAATGTGTATTTGCTATATAGTCAAAGTAGGCGTCGTGAACGTCGACGTCGACAGCAGCAGCAGCAGCAGCAACTGCAACTTCTGCTGAATGAAAGCGAGTTAGGGTCGTGCTTGGATTTGAGGTCGGGGTCGGGGTCGATATTGCAAAATTCTGGCAGGAGCTGCTGCTGCTGCTGCTGTTGCTCTTTGTTTGCAACAAAATGCGGAAATTGACAACAGCTGGCGCTCACTTTCAAGTGGCAACTTGCAATGGTCTGTGGCAACTTCTTTGTGGTTCTGCCTTGTCAACGCTAATGGCCATATGCAAAAAGCAAAAAAAAAAAAAAACACAGGCGGAAAAAAAAAATAAAAATAATGAGCCGCAACTGCAGCAAAGGCAGCGAAAAAAAGACTGTGATTTGTTGTCGTTGTTGTTGTCGTTACTTTCTACAGTCGACAACAAACGTTGGCCAAAAATAAAATATATAAATATTTTTTTTTTTTTTCAACATATTTTTTTTTTGTTTCTTCTGCTTGGCTTTTCGGCCACAAATCCTAAAATGGCATGCCGCGACATGTGCGACCGACTTAGCCAAGAGTCCGGACAAGGTGACACGACGTCGACGACGACAGCAACAGCGACAACAGCAACAGCGACAGCAGCGACAGCATTGCGGCATCTGCAGCTGTGCCGCATAGCATAAAGCCAAGTTGCAGTTAAAGTTGCATTTGCCATCTCATTCACACTCGCTCTTGCTTGCTCCCTCTCTCTCTCTCTCTTGTTGCAGTCAAGCATAGCAGATGCGTGTGACTTGCGCTGCCGCCAAAATAAATCTCAAAAAATAGAAAATATAAATATAAATAATAATAATAAGCAGCAGCAACGAGGTGAGCTTCATATGTTACAATACTTTGACTTTCTAATGACTTTTAAAAATTATTAAAAAAATAAATAAATAAATTTATATTTACTTTTCACAAGCAATAAAAAAAAAATACTTGGAAAAATTGTATTATAAAAGCTTAAGAAGATTATAATTAAAGATTGTCTATAAAAAAAAAATTTCCCTTTATCGTCTGCGTACAATATAAAGCAGCAGAAAGTGAGAAAATCGGAACAGACTTCAAGCTAATAATAATTTATTTTTATTGTCCACCCTCGCAATATTTTTTTCATTTTTTTTTATATGCCAATTGTCAATCGTTGTTGTTGTAGATGTTGCTGTTGTTACTTTTGTTGTTGCCCAATTTGGCAATTTTTGCGACGAGTTTTAGCAGCATTTGTGGGTCATGCGGTCGTCTTTGGGAATTGAAACTGGCGCCCGATTGTCGTCACTTCGATTGATTTTCATAAACTGAATTTCCAACTGAATGCAGTTCAAAGATGTAGCAGAAGTTGATATCTCTGTGTCTGTGTGTGTGTGTGCATATGTCTATGCAATCGTTGAGCATCCGATTTTGATCATTCAATTAAAATATTTTATGGCCAAAGGGGGGGCGCACACTGGCTCCAGCTCTATGTGTCTGTCTGTCTGTTTGTACGGGTGTCTGTCTCTTTGTGCGTCTGTGGCATTAAATAAACCTTGAAACAGACAACAGACAAACGACGCCAGTTGAATTGATTGATCAAAGCGTTGCACAAAATAAAACGATAAATATGCTATAAATATATATGTATATAAAGAAAGAAAGAGATAGCGTTGCGTTACAGAGCGAGAGAGAGAGAGAGAGAGAATAAAAATATATAAAAATTAAATTGCGCGAACGTTGCACATGTGCAACACTTTGCACTTCCTCATGAGCAACTATATGTGTAGGAGAGAGAGAGAGACAGAGACAGTGAGAGAGAGAGGAAGAGAGAAGCAAGACAAAAGGCCTGAGAGAGTTGTGTGCTTGGAATTTTGCGCCGTTGCGCATTGGAATGCGAAATTAATGAAATCACATGCAGACAACAAAACAGGCAACCAAAGGATGATGATGACGCTGATGATGACGCTGACGATGAGGTGGCCCAGACCCCCAGACTACGTTACGTTACCAATGCCCCTTACGAACCCGCCCCCGCCCTCTCTTCCAGCAGCAGCTGCACAAATCTTAAGCAGAATCAAAGTTAAAGTTAAAGCCAGCAAGTCTTGGCGGCTGCTGACAGTGATTAATGTTGACGTTGTTTCTGTTAGCCAGCAAAACAACAGAACAAGCTAAAGAACTCAACAACAAGCAGAAGAACAACAAGCAGAAGAAACTGTGTAGAAACATAAGCAAAGAAAACACTTAAAGCTTATATTATCGACACATTCTTTTTTTTTTCATACGCTGCTGCTTGAGATTCTCTTGTAAAAAGAACAAAAAATTACAGCCAAAAAAAAAAAACGATTAAGTTCTTGGCTTGCATTCAACTTCTTGTGTTTTTGACCAACACTTTTGCTTTAGATGGAAACCTTAAACCAGACTTCAAACTTATTATAAAAAAAGCGAAAAAAAAAATGTTGAAGAAGATGAGGAAGAAGTGTAAGAAGATGATGCTCATAAGAATAACGAAAGTAGCTTAAGTCAACAAACGAAACCAAAACAAAAAAAAAAAAAATGAGATGCGATAAAATGAAATGAAATGAAATGAAAAGGAATGTTAAAAGGTTTTCTCAAGAGATGACTCAAAAAAAAAAGCAACAACAACAATCACACAAAAAATGTACTTAAAACAAAAGTAAAAGCCATGATGTGAGATTTGTTTTTTTTTTTTGTTTTCTTCTTATATTTTTATAATGTGAGTTTTGACATGTGAAACTGGCAAAACTATTAAAGCTACTTAAGGAAGTAAAGATGTCAGATTTATGTTTTCTTCAAGCATTTTCTTGGGGATTATTATAGATTTCAAACTTTTGTTAGATTAGTCTGCAGTTCAGCTTGTCAATTATTAAATTAAAAAAATTCATTAAAAATAATAATAATTATGTAATTTCTTAGAATAATTTTTTCTATTTAATAAAATTCTTAAAAATTTTTTTAAAAATATTTGCAATAAAAATTTAAAAAAAAATACTTAAAATTATTTAAACAAAATTTAACACAAAACTATTTCTAGCATGCATAAAATAATTTTTTCAATAATTTCACATAATAATAAAATAAATAAAAAAAAATTATTAAATAATATAATAAATTTTTTATTTAAATATTTGTAAAAAATGATAAAAAAAAAACATTGAAAATTATTTAAACAAAATTTAACACAAAACTATTTCTAGCATGCATAGGAACATAATTTTTCAATAATTTCACAATGACTAATAATAAAATAAATAAAAAAATTATTAAATGATAATAATAAATTTTAAATTTATTTAGCTAAATTCTAAACTTGAAAAAATTTTCTAAATATTTGGAATAAAAAATATACTTAAAATTATTTAAACAAAAGTCATCACAAAACTATTTCTGGCATGGAGCATAAAATAATTTTTTCAATAATTTCACATAATAATAAAATAAATAAAAAAAAAAATTATATAATATAATAAATTTTTTATTTAGTTAAATTCTTAAGTTGAAAAATTTTCTAAATATTTGCAAAAAAAATATAAAAAAATATACTTAAAATTATTTAAACAAAAGTCATCACAAAACTATTTCTGGCATGGAGCATAAAATAATTTTTTCAATAATTTCACATAATAATAAAATAAATAAAATAAAAAAAATTATATAATATAATAAATTTTTTATTTAGTTAAATTCTTAAGTTGAAAAATTTTTAAAAATATTTGCAAAAAAAAAAAAACTAAAAAAAAAACACTTAAAATTATTTAAACAAAAATCATCACAAAACTATTTCTAGCATGGGGCATAAAATAATTTTTTCAATAATTTCACAAAAATTTTATTGGCCATTCAAGTGGCACAAATTGTAGGCCGAAATGAGTAAAGTTTTTTTTTTTTTTTTTAAATATTTATTTTGCGCTTTTGTAGCCATGAGAAACCTGTAGGAAAACCATAAAAAAAAGGAAGGCGCACAGACTGTAATGTTTTGTGCCTTGAAGCAGAAGATTTAAATTACAGAGCTGTGAACAATTTTTTTTTTCCTTTTAGCAGCAGAGAAGAGCGAGAGAGAGAGATAGCAAGAGTTTTATATTTTTTGATCATAAGCAGAAATGCGAAGACAAAAAATTTCAATGTGCAGAAAAAGAGAAAAAAAAATAAATATCACATTACCGCATTACGTTTTGACTGGACTACAAAAAAAAAAAAAAAAAAAAACGGATACGATTTCATTATACAATAATACAGCGACGGCATTGGAAGACGCAACGTTTACGAAATGCAGACCAAGAGGCAGACTAAGAGACTAAAACAGACTATAAGGCAGACAGAGGCGACATATACTCAATATATATATATATATATATATATATATATATATTTATATATATATAGGTATACCTATGCCATAGCTAAAGTTTCCGCAGTCAAATTGTCGGCTTCCAGTGGCCAATTCAAATTTGTTTCATTAACAGCGTGAAATGGCCTTTTATTTTTTTTTTCTCTCTCTACTTTGTACGCCCAAATGTGCAATTTTGTCTATGCATCTGTTTATCCGTCTGTCTGTCTGTCTGTCTACCTGGCACTGTCCATTTATTTGCTGCTGCCTCTGTCGTCGGCCAGGAAGCCAAAAGAAAAGTGCAACTCCATCGATTTGCTGCATGTTGTGCATAATTTTTCATAATTTGCGTGGGCGAAAAAAAAAAAAATTGTTTTTTTTTCCTATTTTCTGTTGCCTGGCATTTGCATTAGCGACCGACTGACTTCCTTACAGCTGTCATGGCACACACACACACACACACACATAGCATTACACCCACCTAGAGGCATAGCAGAAAAAAAAAACCAGCACTTGATGTACCGCAATATTGCCACGCCCACAGTACACACTGCACATTGTTAATTTGTCAGTTGGCGGTTTTCTTTATTCAAGTTTTTTCTCTCTCTCTCTCTCTCTCTTTCTTTATTTATACACTGAGACTAAAGGTATATTGATTCTGATCAGACATAAGATCAATCAAAAATTGAATTTCATCAACAAAAATTTTCGATTTCAACGTGTTTTTTTTTTAATGATTTCTTACATTTTTTTTTTATAATTAATTTTTTTTTTCTTATTTTCAATTAAACAGATTGCAAATCAAATCATAATCAAAATTGTAGCGCATTTAACGCCTGTCACATTACTTTCGTTATAAACTGTTATGCAATTGCTATTGAAGCCTTCATCAACGACATGAAACAGCTGCCTGCTTTTTGACTTATTGTTGATTGTTGTTGTTATTATTATTTTCTTTTTGGCCTGAATACAAAACAGTAGCCAACTTCACTTTGATGCATTTGGCGATTGTATATATATATATATGTATTTTTTTTACTTTTACTTTATGCATTTTCTTTCTTTCTCTTAGTTTTCTCTTATGTTAGTTGGGGGCAAAAAAACAAAAAAACAGTAGAAGAAATTAAAAAATTTTAACTAGTTTTACATGGTGAAAGGTGCTTGAAAAAAGTTTAAGACTATGTTTATGATTTTACAAGCTGTAATTAGCTAAGAATACTACAAAAGAAAAAAAATTAAATGTACCACAAGTTAGTATTCTCTTTATATTTTATGCCTATTAACAATTTTAGCTAATTACAGCTTGTAAAATCATAAACATAGTCTTAAACTTTTTTCAAGCACCTTTCACCATGTAAAACTAGTTAAAATTTTTTAATTTCTTCTACTGTTTTTTTGTTTTTTTGCCCCCAACTAACATTAGACTCCGCACTTTAGTTGACAAAAGTAACAGTAGCTACAACTAAAAAAAGAAAGAATCTGTTGTTGTTGTTGTTGTTGTTGCTTTCAAAGTGTCAACCTACATTTCTTTGACATTATTTACTATAGTTGCCTCTCTCACTAATTTTGCAGCATTTACCTTTCCACAGACACACATTGCACATTACGTGTTCATAACTAATTTTACTGTTTTGTATTTCAGCCAAAATAATAATAACAACAACAATCAACAATAAGTCAAAAAGCAGGCAGCTGTTTCATGTCGTTGATGAAGGCTTCAATAGCAATTGCATAACAGTTTATAACAAAAGTAATGTGACAGGCGTTAAATGCGCTACAATTTTGATTTTGATTATGATTTGCAATCTGTTTAATTGAAAATAAGAAAAAAAAAATTAATTATAAAAAAAAAAACAAAAAAAAGATTTAAGAAATCATTAAAAAAAAACTTCGATTTTTTTTGTTGATGAAATTCAATTTTTTGATTGATCTTATGTCTGATCAGAATCAATATACCTTTAGTCTCAGTGTATAAAGATAGAAAGAGAGAGAAAGAGAGAGAGAAAAAAAACTTGAATAAAGAAAACCGCCAACTGACAAATTAACAATGTGCAGTGTGTACTGTGGGCGTGGCAATATTTGCGGTACATCAAGTGCTGGTTTTTTTTTTTTTTTTGCTATGCCTCTGGGTGGGTGTAATGCTATGTGTGTGTGTGCCATGACAGCTGTAAGGAAGTCAGTCGGTCGCTAATGCAAATGCCAGGCAACAGAAAATAAGAAAAAAAACATTTTTTTTTTTTTCGCCCACGCAAATTATGAAAAATTATGCACAACATGCAGCAAATCGATGGAGTTGCACTTTTCTTTTGGCTTCCTGGCCGACGACAGAGGCAGCAGCAAATAAATGGACAGTGCCAGGTAGACAGACAGACAGACAGATAAACAAATGCATAGACAAAATTGCACATTTGGGCGTACAAAGTAGAGAGAGAGAAAAAAAATAAAAGCCCATTTCACGCTGTTAATGAAACAAATTTGAATTGGCCACTGGAAGCCGACAATTTGACTGCGGAAACTTTAGCTAAAGCATAGGTATGCTATATGTATATATATATATATATATATATATATTGTAAAGAGTATATGTCGCCTCTGTCTGCCTTATAGTCTGTTTTAGTCTCTTAGAGTGCCTCTTGGTCTGCATTTCGTAAACGTTGCGTCTTCCAATGCCGTCGCTGTATTATTGTATAATGAAATCGTATCCGTTTTTTTTTTGTAGTCCAGTCAAAACGTAATGCGGTAATGTGATATTTTTTTTTTCTCTTTTTCTGCACATTGAAATTTTTTGTCTTCGCATTTCTGCTTATGATCAAAAATATAAAACTCTTGCTATCTCTCTTTCGCTCTTCTCTGCTGCTAAAAGGAAAAAAAAAAAAATGTTCACAGCTCTGTAATTTAAATCTTCTGCTTCAAGGCACAAAACATTACAGTCTGTGCGCCTTCCTTTTTTTTATGGTTTTCCTACAGGTTTCTCATGGCTACAAAAGCGCAAAATAAATATTAAAAAAAAAAAAACAAAAACTTTACTCATTTCGGCCTACAATTTGTGCCACTTGAATGGCCAATAAAATTTTTGTAAAATTATTGAAAAAATTATTTTATGCCCCATGCTAGAAATAGTTTTGTGATGACTTTTGTTTAAATAATTTTAAGTGTATTTTTTTTTTTGGTTTTTTTTTTTTGCAAATATTTTTCAAAAATTTTCAACTTAAGAATTTAGCTAAATAAAAAATTTATTATATTATTTAATAATTTTTATTATTTATTTTATTATTAGTCATTGTGAAATTATTGAAAAAATTATTTTATGCGCCATGCTAGAAATTTAGAAATTTTTTCAAGTTTAGAATTTAGCTAAATAATAAATTTATTATTATTATTAAATAATTTTTATTATTTATTTTATTATTATTAGAAATAATTGAAAAAATTATTTTATGCATGCTAGAAATAGTTTTGTGTTTAATTTTGTTTAAATAATTTTAAGTGTTTTTTTTTTATAATTTTTTGCAAATATTTAGAAAATTTTTCAAGTTTAGAATTTAGCTAAATAAAAACTTTATTATATTATTTAATAATTTTTTTTTTATTTATTTTATTATTATTAGAAATTATTGAAAAAATTATTTTATGCATGCTAGAAATAGTTTTGTGTTTAATTTTGTTTAAATAATTTTAAGTGTATTTTTTTTTTGCAAATATTTTTCAAAAATTTTCAACTTAAGAATTTAGCTAAATAAAAAATTTATTATATTATTTATTAATTTTTTTTTATTTATTTTATTATTATGTGAAATTATTGAAAAAATTATCTAAATAAATTTAAAATTTATTATTATTATTTAATAATTTTTTTTATTTATTTTATTATTAGTCATTGTGAAATTATTGAAACAATTTTGTGTTAAATTTTGTTTAAATAATTTTAAGTGTTTTTTTTTTTTAATTTTTATTGCAAATATTTTTAAAATTTTTTTAAGAATTTTGTTAAATAGAAAAAATTGCTCTAAGAAATTACATATTTATTATTATTTTTAATGAATTTTTTTAATTTAATAATTGACAAGCTGAACTGCAGACTAATCTAACAAAATTTGAAATCTATAATAATCCCCAAGAAAATGCTTGAAGAAAACATAAATCTGACATCATTACTTCTTTAAGTAGCATTAATAGTTTTGGCAGTTTCTCATGTCAAAACTCACATTATAAAAATATAAGAAGAAAACAAAAAAAAACAAATCTCACATCATGGCTTTTACTTTTGTTTTAAGTACATTTTTTGTGTGATTGTTGTTGTTGTTGTTGTTGTTGTTTTTTTTTGAGTCATCTCTTGAGAAAACCTTTTAACATTCCTTTTCATTTCATTTCATTTCATTTCATTTTATCGCATCTCATTTTTTGTTTTTTTTTGTTTTGGTTTCGTTTGTTGACTTAAGCTACTTTCGTTATTCTTATGAGCATCATCTTCTTACACTTCTTCCTCATCTTCTTCTTTTTTTTTGCTTTTTTTTTATAATAAGTTTGAAGTCTGGTTTAAGGTTTCCATCTAAAGCAAAAGTGTTGGTCAAAAACACAAGAAGTTGAATGCAAGCCAAGAACTTAATCGTTTTTTTTTTTTTTTTGGCTGTAATTTTTTTTTTTTTTTTGGTTCTTTTTACAAGAGAATCTCAAGCAGCAGCAGCAGCGTATGAAAAAAAAAAATGTGTCGATAATATAAGCTTTAAGTGTTTTCTTTGCTTATGTTTCTACACAGTTTCTTCTGCTTGTTGTTCTTCTGCTTGTTGTTGAGTTCTTTAGCTTGTTCTGTTGTTTTGCTGGCTAACAGAAACAACGTCAACATTAATCACTGTCAGCAGCCGCCAAGACTTGCTGGCTTTAGCTTTAACTTTAACTTTGATTCTGCTTAAGATTTGTGCAGCTGCTGGAAGAGAGGGCGGGGTCATAAGGGGCATTCGTAACGTAACGTAGTCTGGGGGTCTGGGCCACCTCATCGTCAGCGTCATTGGCAGCGTCATCATCATCCTTTGGTTGCCTGTTTTGTTGTCTGCATGTGATTTCATTAATTTCGCATTCCAATGCGCAAAGGCGCAAAATTCCAAGCACACAACTCTCTCAGGCCTTTTGTTTTGCTTCTCTCTTCCTCTCTCTCTATCTCTCTCTCTCTCTCACACACATATAGTTGCTCATGAGGAAGTGCAAAGTGTTGCACATGTGCAACGTTCGCGCAATTTAATTTTTATATATTTTTTCTCTCTCTCTCTCTCTCTTTCTCTCTGTAACGCAACGCTATCTCTTTCTTTCTTTATATATATATTTATAGCATATTTATCGTTTTATTTTGTGCAACGCTTTGATCAATCAATTCAACTGGCGTCGTTTGTCTGTTGTCTGTTTCAAGGTTTATTTAATGCCACAGACGCACAAAGAGACAGACAGACAGATATAGCTGGAGCCAGTATGCGCCCCCCCTTTGGCCTTAAAATATTTTAATTGAATGATCAAAATCGGATGCTCAACGATTGCATAGACATATGCACACACACAGACACAGAGATATCAACTTCTGCTACATCTTTGAACTGCATTCAGTTGAAAATTCAGTTTATGAAAATCAATCGAAGTGACGACAATCGGGCGCCAGTTTCAATTCCCAAAGACGACCGCATGACCCACAAATGCTGCTAAAAAAAAAAATGAAACTCGTCGCAAAAATTGCCAAATTGGGCAACAACAGCAACATCTACAACAACAACAACGATTGACAATTGGCATATAAAATATATTGCGAGGGTGGACAATAAAAATAAATTATTATTAGCTTGAAGTCTGTTCCGATTTTCTCACTTTCTGCTGCTTTATATTGAATGCAGACGATAAAGGGAAATTTTTTTTTATAGACAATCTTTAATTATAATCTTCTTAAGCTTTTTTAATACAATTTTTCCAAGTATTTTTTTATTGCTTGTGAAAAGTATATATAAATATATATGTATATATATCATATAAATTTATTTATTTATTTTTATTTTTTTAATAATTTTTAAAAGTCATTAGAAAGTCAAAGTATTGTAACATATGAAGCTCACCTCGTTGCTGCTGCTTATTATTATTATTTATATTTATATTTATATTTTCTATTTTTTGAGATTTATTTTGGCGGCAGCGCAAGTCACACGCATCTGCTATGCCTGACTGCAACAAGAGAGATAGAGAGAGAGAGCAAGCAAGAGCGAGAGTGAATGAAATGGCAAATGCAACTTTAACTGCAACTTGGCTTTATGCTATGCAGCACAGCTGCAGATGCCGCAATGCTGTCGCTGTTGTCGCTGTTGCTGTCGTCGTCGACGTCGTGTCACCTTGTCCGGACTCTTGGCTAAGTCGGTCGCACATGTCGCGGCATGCCATTTTAGGATTTGTGGCCGAAAAGCCAAGCAGAAGAAACAAAAAAAAAAAAATATGTTGAAAAAAAAAAATATTTATATATTTTATTTTTGGCCAACGTTTGTTGTCGACTGTAGAAAGTAACGACAACAACAGCAACAGCAACAACAGCAGCAACAACAACGACAACAAATCACAGTCTTTTTTTCGCTGCCTTTGCTGCAGTTGCGGCTCATTATTTTTTTTTTTTTCCGCCTGTGTTTTTTTTTTTTTTTGTTTTTTTGCATATGGCCATTAGCGTTGACAAGGCAGAACCACAAAGAAGTTGCCACAGACCATTGCAAGTCGCCACTTGAAAGTGAGCGCCAGCTGTTGTCAATTTCCGCATTTTGCAGCAGCAGCTCCTGCCAGAATTTTGCAATATCGACCCCGACCCCGACCTCAAATCCAAGCACGAACCCAACTCGCTTTCATTCAGCAGAAGTTTTGCTGCTGCTGTCGACGTCGACGTTCACGACGCCTACTTTGACTACATAGCAAATACACATTGCGAAAGTAACAACATAAATGGCCAAAAGACATGTTGATGCTTGCCGCTTTTAATTGACCAACAAATTACAGTGCTGCATGTTTGTCTTTTGGCCAAACCCTGCAATAGATGACAAGCAAAACGAGCGACGAATGACTAATTGGTCAGCATAATGGTCACAGTCGGACAACATATACTCATACTTCAACTTATACTCAGACTCCAACTCACAGTCGCAGTCAAAGTCTCAGTCTCTCAGTCACAGAGGCTGACAAAGCATCGATCAGTAGGCACAGTGGTACACATACGCGAAATCAATTAAGACAAAAAAAAAAAACAAACTTTGTCAATTTAATTATTTCAATTTTTGTTATCATTCAATTTATTTCATTTTTTTTTTCTTTTTCAATTCAATTTAATCAATTTGTCGAGCCAGTGACTAAAGCCTAAGAATTAATGGAATTTTTCTTCTTTTTTTTTTTTTGCTATGAATCAGAGTTAATGGCAAGATTAATTGTTGTAATTGCAAACAGTTGCGAGTTGCATTAACTGCATTAACTTTAAGTGATATAAATGAATTTGAATTTGAATTAATTGCAAATAAATTTGCAAAAGCTTTTAAATTTCTTGATAAAGTCGAAATTTTAACTTGTTCTTGCAAACAGCTTTAACTTTTAGCTCTAACTATGGCAATAAATCGGTCGAAGTTTCTGTTGCTATTCCTATCTCTGTCTATGTCGCTGTCTCTGTCCCTTTTCCCTGTCTCTATGTTGGTCTCAATCTCAGTCCCACACATAGACTCAGTCTCAGTCCCTGTTCTTGTCCCTGTTGCTGTCCCTGTCTCAGTCTCAGTCTAAGACTCTGGCGCTGTCCCTGTCTCAGTCGCAGGTTCCAGTCCAAGTCTCCAAATCTCAATCTTAGTCTCAGTTTCAGTCCTAATCTCAGTCCCAGTCTCAGTCGCTGTCCCAGTCTCAATCTCAGTCTAAGTCCCCATCCCTGTATCAGTGGTAGGTTTCAGTCCAAGTCTCCAAATCTCAGTCTCAGTCTCAGTCCCAGTCTCACCCTCAGTCCCTGTCGCTGTCTCAGTCGCAGGTTCCAGTCCTAGTCTCAATCTGAGTCTCAGTCTCAATTTCAGTTACAGTTCCTGGCCCTGTCACTGTTCTTGTCCTTGTCCCGGTCCCTGTCCCATTCTCACTCTCAGTCCCAATCTCAGTCGCAGTTTCAGTCCCTGTCCCTGTCTCAGTCTCATTGTCAGTCCCTGTCACTGTCCCTGTCTTAGCCGCAGGTTCCAGTCTCAGTCCCTGGTCCTGTCGTTGTCCGTGTCCCTGTCCTTTTCCCTGTCCCAGTTCCAGCCTCAGTCTCAGTACCTGTCCCTCTCTCAGTCTTAGTCTCAATCTCGGTCCCAGTCTCAGTTTCAGTCTCTGTCCCAATCTCAGTCCCTGGTCCTGTCCTTGTCCCGGTCCCTGTCCTTTTCCCCGTTCCAGTTCCAGTCTCAGTCTCAATCCCTGTCTCAGTCGCAGGTTCCAGTCCAAGTCTCCAAATCGCAGTCTTAGTCTCAGTTTCAGTCCTAATCTCAGTCCCAGTCTCAGTGTCGTTGTCGCTGTACAGTCCCTGTCTCAGTCGGGGGTTCCAGTCCCAATCTCAGTCCCAGTCTCAGTCTGAGTCCCAGTCTCAATCTCAATCCCACTCTCAGTCCCAATCTCAGTCTCAGTCCCTGTCCCTGTCCCTGTCCCTGTTTCAGTCTCAGTCTCAGTCTAAGTCTCAGTGTCAGTCCCTGTCCTTGGCCTTGTCCCGGTCCCTGTCCCAATCTCAGTCTCAGTCCCAGTCTCAGTCGCAGCATCTGCCTTTCAATGTTTGCAAAGTGAAAAGCAATAGCTTAAAAATCGAAGCAAAACTTTTAACAATTTGTTTGCATAGTTTTAGCCCAGTGTGCCGCACCTTTGATCACCATGGCGCACTGCAGTTGCTGCAGTTCGTCAAGCCATTCACACACGATTTAGCGCCGCCGTCGCCACGGGATCTCATGTGATGAATTTGCCGCCAAGTCAACGTCGCGTCGCCGTTACTGTTGCTGTTGCTGTTGTCGTTGTCGTTGTAGTTGCCGCAAAATGCTTTGTGTGGTCTCTGGGTGGTCGAAGCTATGTCCAAGGCAACTTTGCAACTCCTGCGGCTTAAATGCTACGACAAAAACAAAAAAAACAAAAAACAAATGCAAAAAATAAAAAAAAACTACGTTCATTTTCGTTTGCATGAAATAACTAAATTATTCATTGCAGGATTTTCTGTGTTTCTGCTGCACAGCCGGCGGCATTTTGAGTTTTTTTTATATATATATTTTGTGACCAGCCTAAAAATCACTTTCGCTCTCTGGAAAAAAAAACACACCCTCTGCTCACTTTATGTTTCTTATTTCCTTTTTTTTCTCTTTTTTTTTTTTTTGCCAAATTGCATGCCACACGTTGTGGCATATTATGTGTATGCTTCACACTCGAAAGTAATAACAACAACAAAAAAAAGTTCAGAGCTCAAGCAAACATGTCACAATTAATGCGCAAAGACTTGACAAATGAACAGAAAGTCTTGCGCGTCTCTGTGTCTCGTGTCTTGTGCCTCACGTCTCGTGTCTCGCATCTTGTGACTTGAGACGCTCATTAGTCGAATTGCGAGTAAAGAAACCAAGCAGAACTGACACCAAGCCAGACAGACACTATTAGCTTTAGCTTTGACTATGGCTATAACTCTATTTCTATCTCTGTCTCTGTCTTTGCCTTTACCACAGTCACTGTTGCCTCTGTTGCTTCATTGTTGTCTGAAAGAAGGCGCGCAACGCCTACCGTTGGCTGCCGTTTAATGGCCCAGACTATGACTTTTTGCGGCCCGCCAGACGCTGTCATCGCACGCGCCAGGGTCGCATTGTTTAGCTTCAGCGGCGGTGGCAGCGGCAGCAGCAGCGCAGGCGTAGCTTTTATTGTTATTGAAATAAATACAAGTATATATAATGTGTACAAGTATATATCAGTGTATAAAGAAAAGAAATAAACAAAAGTTGTAAGCGAAACAGACAACAAACAAAGTGTAAACAACGCAAGAGATACCCTATAAATTTTGCTGGAACGTTACATGTTCCTTGAAACTGTTATAAAGCAAGTTTTAGTCACTCAGCGCATGCTTAGCATCTTGGAAGAACTTCAGGAAACGTATAGCTCAGTAATCAACCTATAAATATGCCCTATAAATTTGCTGGAACTTTGCATGTTCCTTGGAACTGTTATAACGCAAGTTTTAGTAACTCAACGCATGCTTAGCATCTTGGAAGAACTTCAGGAAACGTATAGATCAGTAATCAACCTATAAATATGCCCTATAAATTTGCTGGAACTTTGCATGTTCCTTGACACTGTTATAAAGCAAGTTTTAGTCACTCAGCGCATGCTTAGCATCTTGGAAGAACTTCAGGAAACGTATAGCTCAGTGATAAAATTTAACATCCAAGCAATTACAAGCGTAATACACGCTTTGGAAATGCCTATAGCTGCATATGTCATGAAAAGAAAATGAAAACTAGCAAAAAACTTTCCAAAATTCATAGCAAACCTTGCAAAAAATATACCCCATTGAAATACTTATACAGTGCTGAGTATAAATATGGGGCTGGGTCGAGGACGTGATGCTGGGAATGGAATTCCCATAAATGGATTTAAACTTAAACGAGACTTAAGTTAAGCTGATTATGATAATTACAAAATAAAAAAAAAAAAAAAAAGTCCTAAGTGAAAGTGTAAGTAAATATATTTTCTTTTTTATTTTTTTGTTTTTCATTACATCCTCAATTATGAACAGTAACAGTTTATGGAGGGGGGGAACTAGTATAAACTGATCGAAATCGAACAATCGGATAACAATTTGAAGTATAGCATTATTATCCCTATAATCAGGCAAACAATTTGCCATAGTCACCCACAAAAAAAAAAAAAATGAGTGCAAAATAAATGAACTTCCGCATTGCATAAGCAAAAAAAAAACCGAATGGTAATTGTAAGCGCTTGTAAAAAAAATTGCAACCGTTCAATGTTTTTTAAAGTCTTATAAACAGAAACAAAATGCTACAACTATGAAATACTGGAAAAAAAAAAATTGGATGAGCCATGTGTTGCATGTTTTGTTGCATGTGGCAAAAGTTATGAATGAAAAGCGAAATGTGTTGAGACGACGACGACGAGATACGAATTCAAATCCAAATGATAGAGTTGCGGTGTCTTTGAGGGCGGGCTCACTGCCTGACAGAGAGAGACAGACAGGAAGCCGCCACAAAACGACGATCGACGATTGTCTAAACGTCAGCGGCTAAAATGAAAGGCTAAAAATGTAAGGCAAATGATAGACAGGCGACTGTCTTAGTAGTAGCTGCCTGCTGCTCCATCTCTCTCTCTCCCACTCCCACACTGTTGCTATCTCTTTCTGTCGCTTTAGTTATTTTGCAGTTGAACGGAAGCGCAAAAATAGAAAAAATAAAATTTTTGTGAACTTTAGCGGCGTCGTTTGACTTATTGCCTACTGATTTGTAGACAAATCAGTTGTAGCTGCAAGGCAGTGCCACATGTGCCAGCCACTATGCCACATGTTGCATGTCTATTTCAATGTGTGGGTGTTGCATATAAATAAATTGTAATTTACTTTGGCACACAGGATGCACATCATGACTACAAGTTTCAACTCCAACTACGACTGCGAATCCCAATTCCAATTCCAATTCCAATCCCAATCCGTATCCATGCTTTAACTTTTAGCTTTAAACTTTAAATTCGACTTGCAGTTGAAGTTGAATGTTGAAGTTTAGCGCCAGCTGCACTAGCAAAGAGAAAGTGAGTGTTTGTTGAGATTTGACAGGTTCATTTGACAACAGGCCGTCTGCACAAGTACTTATCTACACACACACACTTTGAGAGAGAGAGAGCGAGAGGGAGACAATGTTGCGCTTATAAATGAAATTGAAAGCATTCACAATAAATCTCAATAAATCAGCAATCAGATATATAGCTATATATTATATATATAACACATGCATATGCGACATGTTTTAGATTTAAAAGCGCAATTTCTCAAATGTATGACGCGACGCTCTGCGCATGCGATGCGCTTAAGCAGAAAAAAAAAATATTAAAAATTTTTTAACTCTTTGTAAACTCATGACAAAATCATGTTCTTAAAGCATTAATAAAAAAATTTCCAAGACATTTTCAATTCCAGCAGAAAATAAACATGACAATAAAATGATAATTGAATCAGACATAAATTGATTATGCTGAACAAGTTGCTGAAAAAAAAAAAAATGTATATAAAGAATTCATTTTATTTGAGATTTACATTTTCTCCACATTTTCTTCTTATCGCTGCAGCATAAAAATAAAAATAAATAAAAATAAAAATCAAAACAAAAATGTTTGTAATTTGTAATAAATTGACAGAACGAAGGCATCAGAAAGGCAGCAGCAGCAACATAAAACAGATAGAAATGAAGTTGAAGTTGTAGAAGAAGCTGTAGAATCTACTGAGACTATTGAGAAAATGAGGTCAATCGCATAAGCGTTGCATATAAATCATGTTATGGCTAAATGGACAACGCCTGTTGGCTGCCACACACAAAAAAAAAAAAAAAAAATTGTTGCCACAGTTTTTACCACACAGTTTTTGCCACACAGCTTTTTTTTTTGTGCGCCACAGATTTCCGCCTGGAGGCAGCGTCAACTGCATTTTAACCCAATTAGAGAACAGGTTGGCACCTCCACACACACACACACACACATATACGCTAAGACTCAACGACATTTCACATTTCAATTTGTGTGCCAAATTTTGTGGAGCATTCACAAGTTTTTTTTTTTATTTATTTTTTTTTTTTTTTTTTATCGTTGCCAGTTTCGACACCATCTCAACGATCTTATCAGCGTCGACTGTCAATTCTCTGTGCAGGGCATCATTAATTTGTTTAGTCTATTTTTTTTATTTATTTATATCGATATAGTTTTATTATTTTTTTTTGTATTTGGGAAAGCGCATAAAATAGAAACTCATCCGCATTGCAAGCTATCAGATCTATGTTTATGTATGTATGTGTGTGTGTGTGTGTGTGTGTGTGTCTCTTTGTGTGTGCTTAATTAAGTGCATCGTTAGTGGGCAGCAGTATTTTTTTTTTTTTTTTGTTGTATCTTTGTTGCCATAATTCATGGAAAGTCGAAAGTTATTTCGTTGCTCGTTGCTCGACATGTTGTTCCCGTAGAGAAAGACCCAAAATCTATAATGTGTCACATATCAATAAAGAATTCCTCACATTATTGCGCGGCACCTTGTTATTGTCTTCAATCTCTTACAATCGCATTCAATCTCGCTTTCATGCTGATCTTTTATTTTTTGTTTTATTTCTTACAATACCCTGCACTTAGTTGCTGAAAAATGGGTATGCGAGGTTTATGTAAATGTAAAAATTGTTGGTAAAAATAAAAACAAATTTTTCTATAGTCTATAAAATATATATTAAATTTTTTCCAATTTTATCTAAAATACCCTGCATTTACTTGCTGCAAAATGGGTATGCTAGGTTTATGTAAATGTAAAAATTGCTGGTAAAAATAAAAGCAAATTTTTCTATAGTCTATAAAATCTATATTAAATATTTCCTATTTTTCTAAAATACCCTGCAGTTACTTGCTGAAAAGAGAGTATGCTAGATTTATGTAAATGTAAAAGTTGCTTGAAAAATTAACGCCAGATAATTCTATAGTCTATAAAATCTATATTAAATTTTTCCTATTTTTCTAAAATACCCTGCAGTTACTTGCTGAAAAGTGAGTATGCTAGGCTTATGTAAATGTAAAAGTTGCTTGAAAAATTAACGCCAGATAATTCTATAGTCTATAAAATCTACATTAAATTTTTCCTATTTTTCTAAAATACCCTGCAGTTACTTGCTGAAAAGTGAGTATGCTAGGCTTATGTAAATGTAAAAGTTGCTTGAAAAATTAACGTCAGATAATTCTATAGTCTATAAAATCTATAATAAATTTTTCCAATTTTTCTAAAATACCCTGCAGTTACTTACTCAAAGGTGGGTATGCTAGAGTTGTAAAATTAATATGCAGTAATTTTGCCCTAATATTCTACAGTCATGTAATTTTCATTTTATATTACTCTACAGCATTAGCTCAATTAATGGCAGGGTATTTTACAATCAAGTTTAATTTCAACAGTAAATATTTCTATATATTTTTTCCTGGGTTTTTTTTTATCTGCATATTTCAGTGCCTGCAGGGCACAACTTGACTTTCAAGCACTGGCGCCACACAAAATAAGTGTCAAGCCGCGCAGCAGCACAATCGCTTGACAACAACAATAAAAAAGCAAATACTCTGCTCAACACTTGCCTGAAACATTGATGAAAGTGCCAAGTGCCAAGTGCCGCAAGCAGAGAGAGAAGAGAAGTCATCAATGATTTTATAGTGCACACATAATTGGCCAAGTAGGTCAGTGTAACTTACCTGTAAAAAAAAAAAAGAAACAGAATTAGTAAGAGTTGAGTGAGATGAGAAGAGGGAGAGAGAGAGAAAGAGAGAGAGTGAAAGAGATAGCTAGAGTAAGAGCTAATACTTGAGGTGAGATAAAAGTAATTAAAAGATTTAAAGAAGATTTAGGCACGCGAATTCGTTTTGAATGAACAAGCACGCGCACGAATTAAAATGCAGAACTTCGACACAATTAGCATTATGTTGAATTAGTAACACTAGCATACAGCAAAGGTATAGACTAGCAGTTACCCTATGAAGTACTTTCTAACTATTAACAAGTCTATAATAGCCGTTGACAGCTATATGCCGGGTATGCATGATAAATTCTGCATTTGCAGTTGACAATAAAATAAAAAATATAGAAAAAAATATATCGAAAAAAATACATATAAAAAAATATTTATAAAAAAATATATGTAAAAAAAATATATATAAAAAAAACAAATATAAAAAAAATATAAAAAAATATATATAAAAAATATATATAAAAAATATATATAAAAAATTTATAAAAAAAAATATATATAAATATATATAAAAATATATACATAAAAAAGTATATACAAAAAAATATATAAAAAAAAATATATACAAAAAAATATATACAAAAAAATATATACAAAAAAAATATATACAAAAAAATATATACAAAAAAATATATACAAAAAAATATATACAAAGAAATATATATAAAAAAAAATATATATAAAAAAATATATACAAAAAAATATATACAAAAAAATATATACAAAAAAATATATACAAAAAAATATATACAAAAAAATATATACAAAAAAATAAATACAAAAAAATATATACAAAAAAATATATACAAAAACATAAATACAAAAAAATAAACAAAAAAAATATATACAAAAAAATATATATAAAAAAATATATACAAAAAAATATATACAAAAAAATATATACAAAAAAATATATACAAAAAAATATATACAAAAAAATATATACAAAAAAATATATACAAAAAAATATATACAAAAAAATATATACAAAAAAATATATACAAAAAAATAAACAAAAAAAAATAAACAAAAAAAATATATAAAATATATATAAAATATATATAAAATATATAAAATATATATAAAATATATATAAAATATATATATATATATATATATATATATATATATATAAAAATATATAAAAAAATATATATATATAGAAAAAAAAATATAAAAAATTAATTTATAAATTTTCTAATTGATTTTTTTTGATTTATTTTTTTGTATATATTTTTTTGTATATATTTTTTTGTATATATTTTTTTGTATATATTTTTTTGTATATATTTTTTTGTATATATTTTTTTGTATATATTTTTTTGTATATATTTTTTTGTATATATTTTTTTGTATATATTTTTTTGTATATATTTTTTTATATATATTTTTTTGTATATATTTTTTTTGTTTATTTTTTTGTATTTATGTTTTTGTATATATTTTTTTGTATATATTTTTTTGTATTTATTTTTTTGTATATATTTTTTTGTATATATTTTTTTGTATATATTTTTTTGTATATATTTTTTTGTATATATTTTTTTGTATATATTTTTTTATATATATTTTTTTATATATATTTCTTTGTATATATTTTTTTGTATATATTTTTTTGTATATATTTTTTTGTATATATTTTTTTTGTATATATTTTTTTGTATATATTTTTTTGTATATATTTTTTTTTATATATTTTTTTGTATATACTTTTTTATGTATATATTTTTATATATATTTATATATATTTTTTTTTATAAATTTTTTATATATATTTTTTATATATATTTTTTATATATATTTTTTTATATTTTTTTTATATTTGTTTTTTTTATATATATTTTTTTTACATATATTTTTTTATAAATATTTTTTTATATGTATTTTTTTCGATATATTTTTTTCTATATTTTTTATTTTATTGTCAACTGCAAATGCAGAATTTATCATGCATACCCGGCATATAGCTGTCAACGGCTATTATAGACTTGTTAATAGTTAGAAAGTACTTCATAGGGTAACTG
>JBAMBR010005955.1:0-20317 GCA_037044475.1 Zaprionus obscuricornis | reverse complement strand
CAATTGTGGCCAATTGCTAGGATCAACCAGGCTCTTTGGATTTATACATGCCATTCAAGATGCAAAGCTCAAACAGAGATTTTGATTGATTATCATTCGAATCACTGGAGTCCACCGAACTGTAGGATTCTTGTTGCACAGTCTTACGTGCATTTATCGCCGAATTTAAAGAGCATGCCGAGGTTGCCGCATTAATAGCTATCGGTTGCGACGATGAGCATAGCGAACTGGAACGTTTGCTGCTCGTTGGGTTCGAGCTGAAGCCAAGATTTGATTTCGGTCTATTGCATCCTGCGGCAATAGCCTATAACCAAAAAAAAAATAAATAAATAAATAAATAAAAATTTGACAATTGGTAAAGTTACTGTTAAAGTTACCTGACTCAGCAAATTGGTATCATCTTCCGAATCAATGGACAAGGAACTCAATGAATCATCCTGCCAATGCGGCGGCCGTCTAACATGCTCTTGTGGCGCCATCACTGCTGTTGGCACTTGGCTAATGGCATTGCTAGCAGCATTAGCTTCTACATCGCTGTAATAATAAATGTATTTATTTTTATTTTGATAAAAATCTATTTCATATACATTCGCATATATGTACATACTCAGTGTGTTCCTGCAGCTGCACTGCTGGCCCGACCAGACTAGATCCCACTGTTAAATTGGATAAACCTGAGACAACAGAGAAATTGCATGGACTATCCTCAACCAAATATTTACTCATCTCATCACTGACTGGCAGATAAGCAGGCAATACATTGCCACCTCTGCGCAACATAGCAATTGGATCGTTATTATTGATTGCATTGGATGCTGCAACTGGAATTGTTGCATTAGGCTTCTGCATGCCATCGCGAATGCATTGCTCTAGCAGATGTGATGCGCCAGCAATGCCACCACAATCCGATGCATTCGATGATATATCATCGGAAAGATTTAACGAATAGCGTTGTGGCTGTACTTCAGCTCCAGTTGAAGCTATTGAAATGGCCGATAAATTTGTATTGCTGCCAACTTTGGATAGTAATGCGGGAGTATCTTCAGTGCAATAGCTACGTGTTGTTTCTTCTGCCATTGCTGATGTAAGCGGAGATGTTGAAGCGGCGACTGATGCACTCGCAGCTGCTGGTGTTACTGCTGTTGCTGCAGTTCGCTGCATGCCCATATTGATGCAGCTGGCCAGCAGCAATTCATCATCCTTATCATTATCATTATCCTCAACATCCGCGGTGCTCAATATCTTATCATCATCCACAATGCTAAGATTGCTCAAACTGGTCGCAGTGGAGAATTGTGCTGGAGTATGCTCTACATTGAAACTGCTTAGATCATCCTCGAAAACGCTGCGTAACGGACGTTGAGCGTTCGCCACTGGTAGTGCACCAGTGCCAGAACTTGCCACACTAATGCGTCTTGGTGATTGTGGCATACTTTGTGTTGGCGAATCAGGTAGCTCTGATGGTGAAATAACACCACTTGCCAAACGACTAAAATCACTGACAACGGAACTTTTATCATCACAATTGGCAACATCCACATCAAGTGAATCCATTGAGCTGCGACGTGAAAACATTAATGGTGTCTCCAATGCTGAATTTGATGCAACATTTTTAGCAATTGCACCAGTTTCCTCTTGTGGCTGCAACTCTTGTTGCTGTGCCTGTTCATCAACCTTCACGGGTTCAACTAATTTCGTTGCTGTTGTCGTTGTTGCTGTTGCAGATTTGCCTGGTTCGTCCAGGCTGCTCAATGAATCATAACGACTGAAATAACCAGGAGTTCCTTCTTCACAATAATAGACTGGTTTCTCCGGTGTATATGAACCTGAAGCACATTGTGACTGCTTGGCTGAAGTCTTCTTCAATAATGGTTGCTCAGTGCCGGATGCTACAATTCCACTGGCAACTTGATTGGATTTTATTGACTCTGATATGGGATCAGTATCCACTGGAGGCAATATTTCAGCTTCAACTTCGGTTTTAGCCGCCTGACGCAAATCTGTAACGGATGCAGCATTTGATATGACATAGGGCGTATCTTCAGTCTGATAACATTTGACACTGTCATCCAAGATAAGTAATATTTCTTGATTCTCTCCATCTGCCACCTCTGCTTCACGCACTGATGCTTTTACTGGCGGCGTATTCACAGTGCCCAAAACTGTGGCTGCCTTCAAATCAGATTCCAATTGATTTTCAGCATATCGTAGACTAAAATCTGTAGGTTGGTCTAAGTCTGTTTCCTGATATGTTGTTGTTGTTTTATTGTTGCTATTGCTGCTATTTGTCGCTGCTCCCTTACTATATTTGGCCGAATAATCTATAGGTTGCTCCTCTGTAGCTTCAGCATCTTGTTCCAATTCCAATTCAAAGCTATTTGGATTTTGCACTTGACGTTGATTAGAATCCGAACGCATAAGATGCTCATAGGCTGTATCTGACTTGGCAGAGTACACAGAGTCACGACTCTCGCTTTTAGTCAGCATAGTAGAGCGTGACAATCGGGGTACAAGATGTCGACGTGCCTTACTTAAACTAGCATTGCTCGTATCCAGATTGTCACAGGTTTCAGCGTGACGTTCACCTAGTTCCTGCTGCAATGCTTTCTGTTTGCGTGCCTTTAATGTTGGCAACTGCTTTAAGCCCATAGAGCGAGCAATGGGATCAAGTTGATCCTGATTCTGTACAGCGGGCCGAAAATTCAATAGATTCTTAAGTGCCGAGGAGCTACCCTCAGAGATCATTGCGTGTTTGGAGTGTATTAGCGAGCGTAACATTGGCACAGCTCCATTGTCCCATAAAAACTTTTGATCTTCTGGACAACGTGCCGATAAATTCCAAAGTGTGCCACATGAATTGCTAACCACTGTTAGACTCTCCGACTTCAATTGCTGCAGCAGTATAGCTAAGCAATGATGTTGACGTAATATCTGGCGATATGGTTCGCATACAGCAATGTGACTTGAAACATTACGTAATATTCCACCGGCATTTTCAATTATTTTTAATGTCTTGCTGGGCCCTTCATAGCTGAGCATTCCCACTAGGAAAGCAAGTGCTCCATCCACAGCACAAAATTCAGCTTTGTTAGTGCTACAATGTGCCGATAGATTCCATAGTGCTGAAAGTATTGCCTTTAAAGTATTCTCACTCTTATTACGCATTGCTGCCTTGGCTAATGCTGTAACAGTTCCAATCTCATTAAGGATTGCCTTCATATTGCTATCGGCACGCCAGGATAGATTACGTAGCACACTGGCCGTTACCTGTAGCAAATCATCGGGTCCAGATGTATCAAGTTGGGCGACCAGCGCCTCCATAAATTGCTTTTGGCCACATAGCAATGCCTTGTTATTTTCATCACCAAATGTTAAATTTGTTAATGCCATCAATGCATATCGACGCAATGAGTTGCAACATTGATCTTCCGGTTTAGGACCGTGCACAGCATGATCCAGATGCACCAGATTTGGTATAACTTGTAATGCACCCAGATCACACATGGCATGACGATGCTCCTCATCGAAGCTGACCTTCATAAGTGATGAAATTGCTGCCAATGGATGACGATCTGAATCGTCGGCAATTGCCTCACCACCACTTTGCAGCAGCGTCTTCAGAAAGTTGCAATAATCGACAATTTGATCGAGTAAACGTAGAACTTTTGCCTCACGTCTGCCAGCCTTTTCATCTGGATGACTATGGACAACATTATGCAATGCTAGACTGGCACATTTGCGCACCTCTTGATCATTGTCCGGTGCATGCATCATTTGTACTAGCAGCGGCATACAACCGGAACGACGCAATGTAGCACAACTTTGACCATTGGCAGAAAGCTCAAGAAACTTTTTGGACATTTCCAGTGGATCATTGGAGCCTAGCATTGAGAGCAGTGAATAAACACATTCTACTTTAGCACCCAATGTGGCATCCACATCAGAGCTACTCGTCCAGGCAGTACCTTTGGGCAAACGTGGCAATGGTGGCGCTGTATCACTGTCTAGAAATCGCGAAAGTGTATACGATGGCTCCTTGGTGCGTGAAACTCGTCGTACTGCGGACGTGGCCGCTGATGGCGAACCAAGACGTTGCTGCTGTGGTAACAAATCCTTTTGCTGTTGCTGTTGTGCCGACTGCCGTTCGAAATTGCGATCAAGACTACGATGTTCACGCATCTCCTGTGACAGCATATAGTCTGGCGGTATTGGATTCTCGTCAAGAAAATGCTTGTTTGGCTTCTTAGCTCCAGCAACACCAGCGCCACCACTTTGTGTAAAATGCAATGTGTTGTCATCCTGTGTGAATTCTTTTTTCGTATAGCCGCTAGCAGCCAATTCATAGTCGCTAACTTCGCCATCACGTTCAAATTTCTTATCCATTTTCAGCTGTTCACCGGCTGTTGGGCGATTATTATAGCCATAAGTGTCATCATAGTCGGGCGGTACGGCTGCATCATAGTCTAAGAAATGTGGTTTACGATCTGGCATTGCATCAACATCGACATCGCAATCAACATCAATATCGTCTAGGCTTATGCCAGCCATGGCCTTAACAATTTTGCCCTCTAAGACGACAACGCCATCATTGCCATCCAGATCATCCTGTGGCGTAAGTGTTGGCTGCAACATGATTACACTTACAACTACAAAACTGCAAGTGTTGCAAGTGCAAAATCAATGCGTCATGGCCCTGCAAATAGATAGATAGATAAATATTAAAGGCGTCATCATTAAAATTCTATTTATAGGCAAAAATGAAGGCGAATGAACGCACATTCAGCCCTTCAATGCACATTGACTGCGGTCTAGGATCCAGTATATCAGGTCAGGTGTAAAGCTAAGGTGTACAGCGATCAACTTGTTATACACACACACACACAAGCACACGCACACACATACATACAAACAGAAATATAACGAATGGCAAATTCTCTTTACGTTTTCTTTTCTTTCTTTTTTTTTGAAAAAACTTTATAAACGAATTTATATCTAGATTAAAGAAGTAAAAAAAAAAACAAACTGATGCACAGATTCATTTAAACATTAGAAATGGAACTTGTTCAAGTAAAAATTTTTTGTAATTAGCACAACAATAACAACAACAACAACATCAATCATGATGAATATCTATGAAACATCATGATTAGCTGGCGTTGCATCTTTTTTTTTTTAGAAAGTTAGCGGATCGGCGTCATCTTTGCGGAATTTCCAGTGCATGAAAAAGCAAAAGATACAGATGCGTTTTCAGCTGCTTAATTTCATTGTTGTTATTTCTTTTTGTTATTGTTGTTGCAGCTACTGTTGCTGTTGTTATTGTTGTTGTTGTTTTTCTATTTGAGCTGCCGTTGAGTTATTCGCTTTGCAATTGGGAGCTGAATTTCTTATTGCAGCTGCGCATGCGCCGTATAATTGGCCATATGCGTATGTAACTAGGTGTGTGACTATACACAGTTTGTCTGTCTCTCTATCTGTCTGTCTATCTGTGTGTGTGTGTGTGCGTCTGTTTGTGACATGCTTAAATTTTGTATTCTCATACATATGATATTGTATATTCTGCAATTGTCAGTTAATTGGGCCAATGCACTATAGTTTAGCTTAGGTTTTTTATTTTTATTTTTTTTTTTTCTTTTATTTTTTTTTGTAGCCTCCAATTGGCAAACACATGAAAAATCGAAGTGCAAACTGTTAGTTGTTGCATACCACATTTTCATTTATTTCTAGACACATTGTGCATAAGCATGAAATGATATATTGCATTGTCGCTAATCATTCTTAGTTAGTTACTTAGTTATTTTTAGTTACCTAACAAAGCTTAAAATTCAATATACTAGCAAAATGGTTTACTCAACTCTTTAATTTTAGTAAGAATTTGACGTAAATACATACATACATATGTATATATATGTATATATATATATATATATATATATACATATGTATTTGTATTTGTAATCAGAGCAGCGCTGATAAGTATATAACTGTCCTCTGATAGTCAGAATGATAAATGTGGTACAATCATATAAACAAACACACAGACACACACACACACACCTTTGCATTTGTCAGTTTATGAATAAGTAACAACAGCAAGCTAGTTTAAATTAAAACTTTGCTCTTCATATTGTGTATTCACTGTAGCAATTGCCTTACATAGCCGGCATTTTAAAGCGTGTGATGAATCAACAATTCGTCATTTAGTCAATGCCCTTACAAATGTACATCTAACAAAATGTATAATACATATGTATGTATGTACATACATACATACATACATACATACATACATACATACATATAGTTGGCATGAAAGACACAAAGAATGCGCAAATATTTATGCGTCACTTGTCTAGTCGTCGGACCGTTCCAACTATCGCCCACCACAACTCCCCCTGCCAAACAGTGTCATTAACCGGCCAGCCAGAACTACAAAGATGTACATATGTATGTATGTACATGCAAATATCTACATACATATGTATTCATGTATTTGTAATTGCGAGAGTATCTTTCAGCTGTGTAAGCAAACTACACCACAAAAGGAACAAACGCAACATAAGGCAAGACACAATGCGAAGCGACGCGTCGCGACGCTACTCGACGCCAAGCGATGCTTTGGCTTGGCACACATTTTGCATACCGAAAATCCAAACGGCGGAACTATCGCATACACAAAGTAATACGATTTTAAGATTGAGTACTGAGAATGACGGGTAAAATATATTTGAAAGAAGACATAAGAAAGATGGCAAAATATGCGTGAATAAAAAAAAATAAATAAATAATAAATAATAATTTTAAGCATATGGAAAATTGTATACACTTACAAAACAAATTATATATTTAATCGACTATGAAATTGTGTGGGAATATTATAAAAAAAAATTTCTCTCACTCTTTAAAATAATATTATTTTAACAATCGAATTATAAACAATAATAATATAATTATTATCAATAGCAATACAATAATTGCCAAGCAATTATCTTTACGTTTTAAGCAATTTAAGCACTTGGCATAGTTTTTTCTCTGTCTCTCTCTCTTTCTCTCTTTCAATTTAATTTATCATCATTTTTAATTTGACGCGCAAACTTAAATTGTAAGAGAATCAATTAAGAATTTATAATGTCGTTCGCACTGTATTACATACGCAAAGACAACATTGAAATACTCTTCAGCTACACTCACAAAAAAAAAAAAATGGTCGTGCTGCACATAAGACAATAATAAATTATACTCTCAAAATAAAAGTACGCGCCTATTGCCATATACACACACATACAAACACACATATATACATACATATATACATATTTGTGAATGTATAAGTTAGTTTAATGAACGTCACTCTTGTTTTTTTTTTTGTTATTTTTATATATATTTTTATTTAATTTATTTTTCTTTCTGCTGTCCAGTTTTTCGTATTGTCTTTCGCGCGCAAGCAGAGATCATGATTATGTAAATTGAAGCAAAGTAAAAGGGAAACTAAATACTATAACTATATATATATGATTATGTTTGTATGGTTTGTACATACTATGTAAGTATGTAAGAAGTAGTTGGATTTTCTGTCTTTCCGCAAAAAAACAATAAAAATAGTTTTTAACAGCGACAGACCGACAAGCCGTCGTAAACCATGCATAATAAATACAAGCATACAAATATGCATACAAATGTATGTATGTTGCATATGCATGAATTTATATATGTAACTATGTATATGCATTAGTGTACGAGTGTGTGTGTGTTAAAGTTAATTTGCGCATGCAACTAAAATGCGAATGCGATGCTGACATGGGGCTAAGTGATTAATTATGGTAAACAAGAGCAAGAGAAATTACAAAATAGAAATACACACAGTTATCAATTAGGTGCGCCGCAAAACACATTCACTTTACGATTGCAACAACAAGAAGAAACTCAAAACAACAGCAACAACAACAACAACAGCATCAATACAACGAGTCCAAATACTGTGAGCAATAAACTGCACGCACTTCTCGACTATAGCTGCAGTGATAAAGGAGTCTGCAGTCAGAGAACTCAATACATATGCACATTTAACACCCACACAGTCAGCTCAAGGCGCAGCCGCTCATACACACACACACACACAAACGACATGTATAAAATTTTTATATTCGCGCCCATTGTCAATTGGATTTTATTGATTTTTCCTGTAAAAGGAAGATGAAGATGAACGAAGACGAAAATGTCAAGAAAGAACATAACATAGCTATTTATTAAAGTTTTAATTAAAAAAATGTCGCTACACACTTGAACAACTAAATATAATATTGCCATAAAAGTGCGGATATGACTGTAAATGTTTAGTTTATTTTTGTAGATTTTTGTCACATATGTACATACAAAAAAAAAAAGAAGATTTTATCGAGACTCCCACACAGAGACATGTTTAATGCATACCTTGACCAAAAAAGTTCTTAGTTGCTTATATCAGCTGTTTGCTTGAATAGACACAACATTTCTCACTTTATCTTAGATGTTTACTCTTAACAATTGCATTAACAAATAATTCTTAAACATTTCGCGATAAAAACAAATAAAATACGAACGTATATTCTTAGCTAAATTTTACGACAACACCGTCCGTACGCAACGATTTTGTGTGTCACTGCCAATGCGCGACTAGTGATGGACTAGTTAGTATTTTTACATCAGTTGACAATCAGAAAATACTTAACATTTCGCTCAGCTGTTATTTACAGTGACTGTTGCTACGTTGCTTACATAGTAATACTTAGCTATCGATATTTTTCAGATTCGATAAATACATGAAATTGTAAACAACACGTGCGAACATATAAAGGAATAGTTTTTATTTAATGCGAATATAAGAAAACACAAAATGAATACGGAAAGTGAAAAAATCAAATATCTTATAGCAGATACAACTGCTTTTATCAATGCCGTACCATTAAACGTAAGTTAACAAGCTCAATTTAATGGTGTCAAATTTCATATATAAGACAATGTTTTTTTTTTGTATAGGAATATGCTGAAAATGTATTAACTGTTCCCGATGTAGTTGCTGAAGTTCGCAATAAACGCCAATTACGTCGGCTATGTGTACTGCCATTTGACCTACAGGTGCGGGAGCCTCGTGCCGAAAGCGTTAAACATTGTGTGGAATTTGCAAAGAAAACCGGAGATTATGCAAGTTTATCTGGAATTGATTTAAAAATTATTGCACTTACATATGAAATAGAAGCAGACACATTAGGCACTGATCATCTACGCACTGAACCAGTCGTTTCACAAGTTATCGCCTCTAAGGATAAACCTGAAGCTATACAGGATGCTAGTAACAAACGTCTTGTCGGTTGGTATATGCCCGAAGACGATGAAAAGGAAGACGTTGACGATGACGACGACGAAGAATATGAAAGTGATGGAAACAATGAAAGCATTGAAGATGCTGCCAATGAGAAATCTACTGAAAGCGATGAGAAGATTGATCATGTAAAAAACGCTATAGAAGCACAGCTTAAAAATGAGCAACCAATTGTAGGAACAGAAACTGCCATCAACAGCAACGATGATGATGATGATGATGAAGATGGGGATGATGATGTAACACAAGAGGAACTAGATAAACTATTTGAGAAGCTTAAATGTGAACCATCTCTTGATGAAGAGCGTACAACTTGTGATCTTCTAGTAGCAGAATCCCATAAAGAAGACGATGATGATATCGAACCTGAAGATCTACTTCAACAAGCACAGCAAAACGATAACGAAGATGTTGGTAACGATGGCTGGATAACACACTCAAACATCAAGAAAGCAAAAAAAACACTCGAGGGTAAAGTGGAAACAGATATTATTCCACCGATTGCTTGCATGACAACGGATTATGCCCTGCAGAATGTCTTAAAGCAACTGAATCTGCAATTAGCAGCACTCAATGGACGTATCATTAAACAGTTGCGTACCTATATATTACGTTGTTATGCTTGTTATAAAACGACAAGCATTATGACAAAAGTCTTTTGTCCCAATTGTGGTAACAAAACATTGAAGCGTGTGGCTGTCAGTCTAGATGAGAATGGCAAACAGGTGATACATATAAATACAAGACGTCCATTGACAGCCAAATATAAGAATCAGAGCCTGCCACGTTTTCAAGGTGGCAAACATTCACGCAATCCAATACTCTTTGAGGATCAGCCAATGCCACGTCAGATGCCATCACGTGTGGCCAAAACAAAGACAAATGCACTTGATGATGATTACATAGCTGGATTTTCACCATTTGTATTGCGTGATGTCGACTCGAAATCAGCAATGTTACGCTCCAAAGGAAATTTAAAGGAATGGGCACGCAACAATAACTTTGAGGAAGATCGTCGACGTAAGAATTACAATCGCTTGTACAAGTAAATATATGTACAAGAGTCTATATATAATCTTATCACATTTGTAAAAAACAAATTGTTAATATTGTATTTTAATAAAATACAAAATTGTATCACATTAATTCATTTATAACTTGACGCATAGCTCATTGCCGGGATAAATTGGTAAATTCAGTTCGTACTTTTGCTGCAGTGACGGTGGCACAAAGCGTCCGCCCAAAAAGTGATGTTTGCCCTTAAAATGTTTAGCACAAAGCTTTGGTGCAGTTAGTGAAATTAATAATGTTGGTTCCATATCACAATCATTGAGCTTTCCATTCTCAACATCCCAACCGCTGGGTATGTCAACACTGTAAAAATAAAAAATTTATAAAATATATATAAATATATATAATATATGTATATAGATACTTACCTAGCAATTGGAAGTTTTGTCTGTTGCAATAGCTGCATGACAGCTGCAAAGCTTTCTCTTACTGGCGGCTTAAAGCTGAAGCCAAAGAGTGCATCTACAATCAAGTCGTAAGTGTCGGCTGATTTTTGCACATTTGGACATTCGACTATGCTGCAAATGTTCATACGTTGACATTGATATGCAAGATTTTCATAAAGTGGTTTTGCCGTTGGCTTTGGATTGTAGATAGATGGCGTATAACCCATAAGTGCTAAATGGCGTGCAGCGACAAGTCCATCACCACCATTATTGCCAGGTCCGCAGCAGACAAGTACGCGAGAATGGCTGGAAGCCGGAAAACACTTGCTGATAGCATGAGCACAGCTAAGGCCAGCTAATTCCATTAGCTGATCTACACTAAATTTGTACTCGTTAAATAGTTCTTGGTCCACATTAATCGCCTCATTTTGAGTTAAATATTTTATCATGTTGCTGTTGATGTTGCTGCACTTACAGAATGATTTTAATTGTTCTATTTGTTTTGTTATCAGTTTTGGTTTAGTTTCGATGTTTGCTAAATTGCAATGTTGCCGGCTTCGTGTTGAAACTATTAGAAGATTATTTAAATTTACCAGTTGTGAACGTAGATGCTGTTTCACAAGTCCAATTGGCATATTTATTTATTTTGAAGCGCGATGATTGTAAAATAATTCTGCAAATAAATACAATTATAAATACTAAAGCAAGAAAACATTCGATGGCACAGTCGATAGTATCGAGTGTTTAAAATTTGCCAAATATCGATTGATTTTGCTATCATATTTCCGTTTATTCAGCTTTCAAATTTGTCGAAAGCTGAATAAAGCGGGAAAATATCGATAGCTCCCAAAATCAATCGATATTTGGCAAATTTTAAACACTCGATACTATCGACTGTGCCATCGAATGTTTTCTTGCTTTAGTATTTATAATTGTATTTATTTGCAGAATTATTTTACAATCATCGCGCTTCAAAATAAATAAATATGCCAATTGGACTTGTGAAACAGCATCTACGTTCACAACTGGTAAATTTAAATAATCTTCTAATAGTTTCAACACGAAGCCGGCAACATTGCAATTTAGCAAACATCGAAACTAAACCAAAACTGATAACAAAACAAATAGAACAATTAAAATCATTCTGTAAGTGCAGCAACAGCAACATGATAAAATATTTAACTCAAAATGAGGCGATTAATGTGGACCAAGAACTATTTAACGAGTACAAATTTAGTGTAGATCAGCTAATGGAATTAGCTGGCCTTAGCTGTGCTCATGCTATCAGCAAGTGTTTTCCGGCTTCCAGCCATTCTCGCGTACTTGTCTGCTGCGGACCTGGCAATAATGGTGGTGATGGACTTGTCGCTGCACGCCATTTAGCACTTATGGGTTATACGCCATCTATCTACAATCCAAAGCCAACGGCAAAACCACTTTATGAAAATCTTGCATATCAATGTCAACGTATGAACATTTGCAGCATAGTCGAATGTCCAAATGTGCAAAAATCAGCCGACACTTACGACTTGATTGTAGATGCACTCTTTGGCTTCAGCTTTAAGCCGCCAGTAAGAGAAAGCTTTGCAGCTGTCATGCAGCTATTGCAACAGACAAAACTTCCAATTGCTAGGTAAGTATCTATATACATATATTATATATATTTATATATATTTTATAAATTTTTTATTTTTACAGTGTTGACATACCCAGCGGTTGGGATGTTGAGAATGGAAAGCTCAATGATTGTGATATGGAACCAACATTATTAATTTCACTAACTGCACCAAAGCTTTGTGCTAAACATTTTAAGGGCAAACATCACTTTTTGGGCGGACGCTTTGTGCCACCGTCACTGCAGCAAAAGTACGAACTGAATTTACCAATTTATCCCGGCAATGAGCTATGCGTCAAGTTATAAATGAATTAATGTGATACAATTTTGTATTTTATTAAAATACAATATTAACAATTTGTTTTTTACAAATGTGATAAGATTATATATAGACTCTTGTACATATATTTACTTGTACAAGCGATTGTAATTCTTACGTCGACGATCTTCCTCAAAGTTATTGTTGCGTGCCCATTCCTTTAAATTTCCTTTGGAGCGTAACATTGCTGATTTCGAGTCGACATCACGCAATACAAATGGTGAAAATCCAGCTATGTAATCATCATCGAGTGCATTTGTCTTTGTTTTGGCCACACGTGATGGCATCTGACGTGGCATTGGCTGATCCTCAAAGAGTATTGGATTGCGTGAATGTTTGCCACCTTGAAAACGTGGCAGGCTCTGATTCTTATATTTGGCTGTCAATGGACGTCTTGTATTTATATGTATCACCTGTTTGCCATTCTCATCTAGACTGACAGCCACACGCTTCAATGTTTTGTTACCACAATTGGGACAAAAGACTTTTGTCATAATGCTTGTCGTTTTATAACAAGCATAACAACGTAATATATAGGTACGCAACTGTTTAATGATACGTCCATTGAGTGCTGCTAATTGCAGATTCAGTTGCTTTAAGACATTCTGCAGGGCATAATCCGTTGTCATGCAAGCAATCGGTGGAATAATATCTGTTTCCACTTTACCCTCGAGTGTTTTTTTTGCTTTCTTGATGTTTGAGTGTGTTATCCAGCCATCGTTACCAACATCTTCGTTATCGTTTTGCTGTGCTTGTTGAAGTAGATCTTCAGGTTCGATATCATCATCGTCTTCTTTATGGGATTCTGCTACTAGAAGATCACAAGTTGTACGCTCTTCATCAAGAGATGGTTCACATTTAAGCTTCTCAAATAGTTTATCTAGTTCCTCTTGTGTTACATCATCATCCCCATCTTCATCATCATCATCATCATCGTTGCTGTTGATGGCAGTTTCTGTTCCTACAATTGGTTGCTCATTTTTAAGCTGTGCTTCTATAGCGTTTTTTACATGATCAATCTTCTCATCGCTTTCAGTAGATTTCTCATTGGCAGCATCTTCAATGCTTTCATTGTTTCCATCACTTTCATATTCTTCGTCGTCGTCATCGTCAACGTCTTCCTTTTCATCGTCTTCGGGCATATACCAACCGACAAGACGTTTGTTACTAGCATCCTGTATAGCTTCAGGTTTATCCTTAGAGGCGATAACTTGTGAAACGACTGGTTCAGTGCGTAGATGATCAGTGCCTAATGTGTCTGCTTCTATTTCATATGTAAGTGCAATAATTTTTAAATCAATTCCAGATAAACTTGCATAATCTCCGGTTTTCTTTGCAAATTCCACACAATGTTTAACGCTTTCGGCACGAGGCTCCCGCACCTGTAGGTCAAATGGCAGTACACATAGCCGACGTAATTGGCGTTTATTGCGAACTTCAGCAACTACATCGGGAACAGTTAATACATTTTCAGCATATTCCTATACAAAAAAAAAACATTGTCTTATATATGAAATTTGACACCATTAAATTGAGCTTGTTAACTTACGTTTAATGGTACGGCATTGATAAAAGCAGTTGTATCTGCTATAAGATATTTGATTTTTTCACTTTCCGTATTCATTTTGTGTTTTCTTATATTCGCATTAAATAAAAACTATTCCTTTATATGTTCGCACGTGTTGTTTACAATTTCATGTATTTATCGAATCTGAAAAATATCGATAGCTAAGTATTACTATGTAAGCAACGTAGCAACAGTCACTGTAAATAACAGCTGAGCGAAATGTTAAGTATTTTCTGATTGTCAACTGATGTAAAAATACTAACTAGTCCATCACTAGTCGCGCATTGGCAGTGACACACAAAATCGTTGCGTACGGACGGTGTTGTCGTAAAATTTAGCTAAGAATATACGTTCGTATTTTATTTGTTTTTATCGCGAAATGTTTAAGAATTATTTGTTAATGCAATTGTTAAGAGTAAACATCTAAGATAAAGTGAGAAATGTTGTGTCTATTCAAGCAAACAGCTGATATAAGCAACTAAGAACTTTTTTGGTCAAGGTATGCATTAAACATGTCTCTGTGTGGGAGTCTCGATAAAATCTTCTTTTTTTTTTTTGTATGTACATATGTGACAAAAATCTACAAAAATAAACTAAACATTTACAGTCATATCCGCACTTTTATGGCAATATTATATTTAGTTGTTCAAGTGTGTAGCGACATTTTTTTAATTAAAACTTTAATAAATAGCTATGTTATGTTCTTTCTTGACATTTTCGTCTTCGTTCATCTTCATCTTCCTTTTACAGGAAAAATCAATAAAATCCAATTGACAATGGGCGCGAATATAAAAATTTTATACATGTCGTTTGTGTGTGTGTGTGTATGAGCGGCTGCGCCTTGAGCTGACTGTGTGGGTGTTAAATGTGCATATGTATTGAGTTCTCTGACTGCAGACTCCTTTATCACTGCAGCTATAGTCGAGAAGTGCGTGCAGTTTATTGCTCACAGTATTTGGACTCGTTGTATTGATGTTGTTGTTGTTGTTGCTGTTGTTTTGAGTTTCTTCTTGTTGTTGCAATCGTAAAGTGAATGTGTTTTGCGGCGCACCTAATTGATAACTGTGTGTATTTCTATTTTGTAATTTCTCTTGCTCTTGTTTACCATAATTAATCACTTAGCCCCATGTCAGCATCGCATTCGCATTTTAGTTGCATGCGCAAATTAACTTTAACACACACACACACTCGTACACTAATGCATATACATAGTTACATATATAAATTCATGCATATGCAACATACATACATTTGTATGCATATTTGTATGCTTGTATTTATTATGCATGGTTTACGACGGCTTGTCGGTCTGTCGCTGTTAAAAACTATTTTTATTGTTTTTTTGCGGAAAGACAAAAAACCCAACTACTTCTTACATACTTACATAGTATGTACAAACCATACAAACATAAGCATACATATATAGTTATAGTATTTAGTTTCCCTTTTACTTTGCTTCAATTTACATAATCATGATCTCTGCTTGCGCGCGAAAGACAATACGAAAAACTGGACAGCAGAAAGAAAAATAAATTAAATAAAAATATATATAAAAATAACAAAAAAAAAAACAAGAGTGACGTTCATTAAACTAACTTATACATTCACAAATATGTATATATGTATGTATATATGTGTGTTTGTATGTGTGTGTATATGGCAATAGGCGCGTACTTTTATTTTGAGAGTATAATTTATTATTGTCTTATGTGCAGCACGACCATTTTTTTTTTTTTTTTGTGAGTGTAGCTGAAGAGTATTTCAATGTTGTCTTTGCGTATGTAATGCAGTGCGAACGACATTATAAATTCTTAATTGATTCTCTTACAATTTAAGTTTGCGCGTCAAATTAAAAATGATGATAAATTAAATTGAAAGAGAGAGAGAGAGAGAAAGAGAGAGAGACAGAGAAAAAACTATGCCAAGTGCTTAAATTGCTTAAAACGTAAAGATAATTGCTTGGCAATTATTGTATTGCTATTGATAATAATTATATTATTATTGTTTATAATTCGATTGTTAAAATAATATTATTTTAAAGAGTGAGAGAAATTTTTTTTTATAATATTCCCACACAATTTCATAGTCGATTAAATATATAATTTGTTTTGTAAGTGTATACAATTTTCCATATGCTTAAAATTATTATTTATTATTTATTTATTTATTTTTTTTTTATTCACGCATATTTTGCCATCTTTCTTATGTCTTCTTTCAAATATATTTTACCCGTCATTCTCAGTACTCAATCTTAAAATCGTATTACTTTGTGTATGCGATAGTTCCGCCGTTTGGATTTTCGGTATGCAAAATGTGTGCCAAGCCAAAGCATCGCTTGGCGTCGAGTAGCGTCGCGACGCGTCGCTTCGCATTGTGTCTTGCCTTATGTTGCGTTTGTTCCTTTTGTGGTGTAGTTTGCTTACACAGCTGAAAGATACTCTCGCAATTACAAATACATGAATGCATATGTATGTAGATATTTGCATGTACATACATACATATGTACATCTTTGTAGTTCTGGCTGGCCGGTTAATGACACTGTTTGGCAGGGGGAGTTGTGGTGGGCGATAGTTGGAACGGTTCGACGACTAGACAAGTGACGCATAAATATTTGCGCATTCTTTGTGTCTTTCATGCCAACTATATGTATGTATGTATGTATGTATGTATGTATGTATGTATGTACATACATACATATGTATTATACATTTTGTTAGATGTACATTTGTAAGGGCATTGACTAATTGACGAATTGTTGATTCATCACACGCTTTAAAATGCCGGCTATGTAAGGCAATTGCTACAGTGAATACACAATATGAAGAGCAAAGTTTTAATTTAAACTAGCTTGCTGTTGTTACTTATTCATAAACTGCCAAATGCAAAGGTGTGTGTGTGTGTGTTTGTTTATATGATTGTACCACATTTATCATTCTGACTATCAGAGGACAGTTATATACTTATCAGCGCTGCTCTGATTACAAATACAAATACATACATATATATATATATATATATATATATATATATATATATATATATATATATATGTATTTACGTCAAATTCTTACTAAAATTAAAGAGTTGAGTAAACCATTTTGCTAGTATATTGAATTTTAAGCTTTGTTAGGTAACTAAAAATAACTAAGTAACTAACTAAGAATGATTAGCGACAATGCAATATATCATTTCATGCTTATGCACAATGTGTCTAGAAATAAATGAAAATGTGGTATGCAACAACTAACAGTTTGCAATTCGATTTTTCATGTGTTTGCCAATTGGAGGCTACAAAAAAAAATAAAAGAAAAAAAAAAAATAAAAATAAAAAACCTAAGCTAAACTATAGTGCATTGGCCCAATTAACTGACAATTGCAGAATATACAATATCATATGTATGAGAATACAAAATTTAAGCATGTCACAAACAGACGCACACACACACACACAGATAGACAGACAGATAGAGAGACAGACAAACTGTGTATAGTCACACACCTAGTTACATACGCATATGGCCAATTATACGGCGCATGCGCAGCTGCAATAAGAAATTCAGCTCCCAATTGCAAAGCGAATAACTCAACGGCAGCTCAAATAGAAAAACAACAACAACAATAACAACAGCAAACAGTAGCTGCAACAACAATAACAAAAAGAAATAACAACAATGAAATTAAGCAGCTGAAAACGCATCTGTATCTTTTGCTTTTTCATGCACTGGAAATTCCGCAAAGATGACGCCGATCCGCTAACTTTCTAAAAAAAAAAAGATGCAACGCCAGCTAATCATGATGTTTCATAGATATTCATCATGATTGATGTTGTTGTTGTTGTTGTTATTGTTGTGCTAATTACAACAAATTTTTACTTGAACAAGTTCCATTTCTAATGTTTAAATTAATCTGTTCATCAGTCTTTAAAAAAAAAGAAAGAAAAGAAAACGTAAAGAGAATTTGCCATTCGTTATATTTCTGTTTGTATGTATGTGTGTGCGTGTGCTTGTGTGTGTGTGTGTATAACAAGTTGATCGCTGTACACCTTAGCTTTACACCTGACCTGATATACTGGATCCTAGACCGCAGTCAATGTGCATTGAAGGGCTGAATGTGCGTTCATTCGCCTTCATTTTTGCCTATAAATAGAATTTTAATGATGACGCCTTTAATATTTATCTATCTATCTATTTGCAGGGCCATGACGCATTGATTTTGCACTTGCAACACTTGCAGTTTTGTAGTTGTAAGTGTAATCATGTTGCAGCCAACACTTACGCCACAGGATGATCTGGATGGCAATGATGGCGTTGTCGTCTTAGAGGGCAAAATTGTTAAGGCCATGGCTGGCATAAGCCTAGACGATATTGATGTTGATTGCGATGTGGATGTTGATGCAATGCCAGATCGTAAACCACATTTCTTAGACTATGATGCAGCCGTACCGCCCGACTATGATGACACTTATGGCTATAACAATCGCCCAACAGCCGGTGAACAGCTGAAAATGGATAAGAAATTTGAACGTGATGGCGAAGTTAGCGACTATGAATTGGCTGCTAGCGGCTATACGAAAAAAGAATTCACACAGGATGACAACACATTGCATTTTACACAAAGTGGTGGCGCTGGTGTTGCTGGAGCTAAGAAGCCAAACAAGCATTTTCTTGACGAGAATCCAATACCGCCAGACTATATGCTGTCACAGGAGATGCGTGAACATCGTAGTCTTGATCGCAATTTCGAACGGCAGTCGGCACAACAGCAACAGCAAAAGGATTTGTTACCACAGCAGCAACGTCTTGGTTCGCCATCAGCGGCCACGTCCGCAGTACGACGAGTTTCACGCACCAAGGAGCCATCGTATACACTTTCGCGATTTCTAGACAGTGATACAGCGCCACCATTGCCACGTTTGCCCAAAGGTACTGCCTGGACGAGTAGCTCTGATGTGGATGCCACATTGGGTGCTAAAGTAGAATGTGTTTATTCACTGCTCTCAATGCTAGGCTCCAATGATCCACTGGAAATGTCCAAAAAGTTTCTTGAGCTTTCTGCCAATGGTCAAAGTTGTGCTACATTGCGTCGTTCCGGTTGTATGCCGCTGCTAGTACAAATGATGCATGCACCGGACAATGATCAAGAGGTGCGCAAATGTGCCAGTCTAGCATTGCATAATGTTGTCCATAGTCATCCAGATGAAAAGGCTGGCAGACGTGAGGCAAAAGTTCTACGTTTACTCGATCAAATTGTCGATTATTGCAACTTTCTGAAGACGCTGCTGCAAAGTGGCGGCGAGGCAATTGCCGACGATTCAGATCGTCATCCATTGGCAGCAATTTCATCACTTATGAAGGTCAGCTTCGATGAGGAGCATCGTCATGCCATGTGTGATCTGGGTGCATTACAAGTTATACCAAATCTGGTGCATCTGGATCATGCTGTGCACGGGTCCTGAAACCGGAAGATCAATGTTGCAACTCATTGCGTCGATATGCATTGATGGCATTAACAAATTTAACATTTGGTGATGAAAATAACAAGGCATTGCTATGTGGCCAAAAGCAATTTATGGAGGCGCTGGTCGCCCAACTTGATACATCTGGACCCGATGATTTGCTACAGGTAACGGCCAGTGTGCTACGTAATCTATCCTGGCGTGCCGATAGCAATATGAAGGCAATCCTTAATGAGATTGGAACTGTTACAGCATTAGCCAAGGCAGCAATGCGTAATAAGAGTGAGAATACTTTAAAGGCAATACTTTCAGCACTATGGAATCTATCGGCACATTGTAGCACTAACAAAGCTGAATTTTGTGCTGTGGATGGAGCACTTGCTTTCCTAGTGGGAATGCTCAGCTATGAAGGGCCCAGCAAGACATTAAAAATAATTGAAAATGCCGGTGGAATATTACGTAATGTTTCAAGTCACATTGCTGTATGCGAACCATATCGCCAGATATTACGTCAACATCATTGCTTAGCTATACTGCTGCAGCAATTG
>JBAMBR010005953.1:0-42000 GCA_037044475.1 Zaprionus obscuricornis | reverse complement strand
CATTGCTTAGCTATACTGCTGCAGCAATTGAAGTCGGAGAGTCTAACAGTGGTTAGCAATTCATGTGGCACACTTTGGAATTTATCGGCACGTTGTCCAGAAGATCAAAAGTTTTTATGGGACAATGGAGCTGTGGCCAATGTTACGCTCGCTAATACACTCCAAACACGCAATGATCTCTGAGGGTAGCTCCTCGGCACTTAAGAATCTATTGAATTTTCGGCCCGCTGTACAGAATCAGGATCAACTTGATCCCATTGCTGCGCTCTATGGGCTTAAAGCAAGTTGCCAACATTAAAGGCACGCAAACAGAAAGCATTGCAGCAGGAACTAGGTGAACGTCACGCTGAAACCTGTGACAATCTGGATACGAGCAATGCTAGTTTAAGTAAGGCACGTCGACATCTTGTACCCCGATTGTCACGCTCTACTATGCTGACTAAAAGCGAGAGTCGTGACTCTGTGTACTCTGCCAAGTCAGATACAGCCTATGAGCATCTTATGCGTTCGGATTCTAATCAACGTCAAGTGCAAAATCCAAATAGCTTTGAATTGGAATTGGAACAAGATGCTGAAGCTACAGAGGAGCAACCTATAGATTATTCGGCCAAATATAGTAAGGGAGCAGCGACAAATAGCAGCAATAGCAACAATAAAACAACAACAACATATCAGGAAACAGACTTAGACCAACCTACAGATTTTAGTCTACGATATGCTGAAAATCAATTGGAATCTGATTTGAAGGCAGCCACAGTTTTGGGCACTGTGAATACGCCGCCAGTAAAAGCATCAGTGCGTGAAGCAGAGGTGGCAGATGGAGAGAATCAAGAAATATTACTTATCTTGGATGACAGTGTCAAATGTTATCAGACTGAAGATACGCCCTATGTCATATCAAATGCTGCATCCGTTACAGATTTGCGTCAGGCGGCTAAAACCGAAGTTGAAGCTGAAATATTGCCTCCAGTGGATACTGATCCCATATCAGAGTCAATAAAATCCAATCAAGTTGCCAGTGGAATTGTAGCATCCGGCACTGAGCAACCATTATTGAAGAAGACTTCAGCCAAGCAGTCACAATGTGCTTCAGGTTCATATACACCGGAGAAACCAGTCTATTATTGTGAAGAAGGAACTCCTGGTTATTTCAGTCGTTACGATTCATTGAGCAGCCTGGACGAACCAGGCAAATCTGCAACAGCAACAACGACAACAGCAACGAAATTAGTTGAACCCGTGAAGGTTGATGAACAGGCACAGCAACAAGAGTTGCAGCCACAAGAGGAAACTGGTGCAATTGCTAAAAATGTTGCATCAAATTCAGCATTGGAGACACCATTAATGTTTTCACGTCGCAGCTCAATGGATTCACTTGATGTGGATGTTGCCAATTGTGATGATAAAAGTTCCGTTGTCAGTGATTTTAGTCGTTTGGCAAGTGGTGTTATTTCACCATCAGAGCTACCTGATTCGCCAACACAAAGTATGCCACAATCACCAAGACGCATTAGTGTGGCAAGTTCTGGCACTGGTGCACTACCAGTGGCGAACGCTCAACGTCCGTTACGCAGCGTTTTCGAGGATGATCTAAGCAGTTTCAATGTAGAGCATACTCCAGCACAATTCTCCACTGCGACCAGTTTGAGCAATCTTAGCATTGTGGATGATGATAAGATATTGAGCACCGCAGATGTTGAGGATAATGATAATGATAAGGATGATGAATTGCTGCTGGCCAGCTGCATCAATATGGGCATGCAGCGAACTGCAGCAACAGCAGTAATACCAGCAGCTGCGAGTGCATCAGTCGCCGCTACAACATCTCCGCTTACATCAGCAATGGCAGAAGAAACAACACGTAGCTATTGCACTGAAGATACTCCCGCATTATTATCCAAAGTTGGCAGCAATACAAATTTATCGGCCATTTCAATAGCTTCAACTGGAGCTGAAGTACAGCCACAACGCTATTCGTTAAATCTTTCCGATGATATATCATCAAATGCATCGGATTGTGGTGGCATTGCTGGCGCATCACATCTGCTAGAGCAATGCATTCGCGATGGCATGCAGAAGCCTAATGCAACAATTCCAGTTGCAGCATCCAATGCAATCAATAATAACGATCCAATTGCTATGTTGCGCAGAGGTGGCAATGTATTGCCTGCTTATCTGCCAGTCAGTGATGAGATGAGTAAATATTTGGTTGAGGATAGTCCATGCAATTTCTCTGTTGTCTCAGGTTTATCCAATTTAACAGTGGGATCTAGTCTGGTCGGGCCAGCAGTGCAGCTGCAGGAACACACTGAGTATGTACATATATGCGAATGTATATGAAATAGATTTTTATCAAAATAAAAATAAATACATTTATTATTACAGCGATGTAGAAGCTAATGCTGCTAGCAATGCCATTAGCCAAGTGCCAACAGCAGTGATGGCGCCACAAGAGCATGTTAGACGGCCGCCGCATTGGCAGGATGATTCATTGAGTTCCTTGTCCATTGATTCGGAAGATGATACCAATTTGCTGAGTCAGGTAACTTTAACAGTAACTTTACCAATTGTCAAATTTTTATTTATTTATTTATTTATTTTTTTTTTGGTTATAGGCTATTGCCGCAGGATGCAATAGACCGAAATCAAATCTTGGCTTCAGCTCGAACCCAACGAGCAGCAAACGTTCCAGTTCGCTATGCTCATCGTCGCAACCGATAGCTATTAATGCGGCAACCTCGGCATGCTCTTTAAATTCGGCGATAAATGCACGTAAGACTGTGCAACAAGAATCCTACAGTTCGGTGGACTCCAGTGATTCGAATGATAATCAATCAAAATCTCTGTTTGAGCTTTGCATCTTGAATGGCATGTATAAATCCAAAGAGCCGGGTCGATCCCAGCAATTGGCCACAATTGGTAGCAATTCAACAACGGCTGCAGTATCGAATCCTAATCTTAAACAGTTTGATTCTTTGCCAGTACAATTGCCAGTGCAATCAAAGCGGCAACGTCATCATCATCATCATCATCATCACCATCATCATCATCATAACAATCACAGTCAACATCAGGTACAGCAACAGCAACTACAACAACAACAACATACACAACGTGATCGTGAACGTGAGCGTAAAGATGAGAAATTGCTGCAGGAATGCATCAATACGGGCATTTCAAAGAAGATCAATGCTGTGCCAAAAAACGCGCAAGCTACGTCTGCAGCTGTATTGGAACCGTGTCACCCAATGGCAGCTACTACATCAGCAAGTGCCAACAGCACAGCAGCAGCTCCAGACGTAGAGCAGAAAACGCAATTCGCCAACACACGGCAGCCAAACAATTATCCCAACCAGAGCAGTCCACGGCAACGGCAACAGCAACACAACACCAACAGCAACAGCAACAGCAACCAAGGCATCGACATCGACACAGACGTAGCAAAAAATCTAGTTCCAAATCCAGAGATCGTGAACTCGATCGATCCCGTGACCGTTATTGGGTCTAAGCAAACTGACAACGAAGCGGATCGTTCCAGTGATGAATCAAATCAATCATTTATACTAGAAACCTCTGTACAATTGGATAAAGTTACAGATGTAACCAAATTGCCAGCAAAAGGCTGTAACTCTGACAAACACAAGGATCCTGATTTAATGCTCAAATCAGTTGAGCGTCTAACGCTTGAATTTGTAACATCCGCTGAACAATTGCGTACAGTCGGACATAATCAAAATCAGAGTCAAATTCAAAGTCATAATCACAGCCAAAGTCACTGTCACAGTCATAGTCACAGCAAAAGTAATGATACATGGAACGAGAACACCTGCCCCAATGATGTATCATTTCCCAGCATCAGTGAATCAGCGCCAGTGTTGGCTTCACATAGCTTGGATGATGATGCAACTGAAGCAGAGATTAAGCGTGCTGCCGATTTACATGATTTCGCTGAGATTACGCCAACCAATGAGACACATTTGTTACCATCATTGGGTCTGCTCAATGGCAATATTGTTGAGAATGGTTTGACACAGCCTGATTCTCTTGAGACACCAACAATAACGGCAACATTGGCCAGTCAAACAACTGCATTGAATTTTCAACTCGGTGGCGAAGTGCAAAGTGCAGCCGTACGGAACAATGAGCAGCAGCAACGTTTATTACTTTTCAATGGCACTAGCGCCTCAATGATGACAAACTCAACGATTATTGCATTTGAGGCACGTGCATTGGCCGAGAATTTGCAACAGTTGCAAGCAAATGCAGATAACTTTGATGATGATGATGATGATGATAATGCACAACTAACGTTCAGTATTAATGGAAGTCTTGATTTGGACAATGTTCGTCCACCATCGGGCATGGAATCATTGAACTCAACTTGCAATACTCAGCCAAGCTCATTGCGTCAACCAATGCCCAGCAAATCGCCAAGATTTGCACGCAAAGCATTTCCAGCTGGTTTGGTGGCCAAGCGAGCACTTGGCCAATTGGCTGGCAGTGCTGAAAGTGTTAATTCCAGTTGCAATCTATTGGATAATATTAAACCGCCATCATTAATGGATGAGCTGTTGGACTCTATGATTAGTGTCGATAGCATACAGTCAGAGGTAGTGGATGCTGATCAAGATTGCAGCATGGCAACAACAATATCGGTTTCCAATTATGAAACAGCAGCTGGTGATGATCAGACGTTAACATTAACTGTTCTGCAAAGCTGTTGTGACTATGACGATGATGAGGAGGAAGCCACAATGAACGAGGACTTTAGCTCTGCAGAATCAACACCTAAGCCTGGTTCAACACCTTCACCCAATCGTCGTACACTTACTCCCAAACAGAAGCGACGACTAGCCAAGGATCGCTATAAGACATATACGATAACCAGCAATATTCTCGATGCAACTGAAACTAATGAAACGCTGCAAATTGAAATTTCCGATACATTACCGGCTGCAGCTCCAGCTACACCGTCACCAACAGCATCGCCACGTCTTAATAGTCGACGACGTGGCAGCGCTGAACGCTACAAGACACAGATTATCGAATGTCCGCGTCAGCTGCTACAGAATAATGCTTCTAGCGAACAGTTACCAACGACAATGCAACAGTTCACTTATATCACTGATATCAATCTTGAGCAGCAGCCGATAAGGGCAAATGAAGAGACGCCAGTTCAATTAGATGATCCGCCAAGTTGTGAATTGGATCAGAATTCAGAAACAGAATCTTGTCATGGACGTGCATCATCTCCGCCGGCAGCAAAACGCAATTCCCCAGTCAACATTAAGCAGGCAACACCGCCACCTACATTGGAGCCGGCTGCAGCTGTTAAAGTGGTGCGTGGACGCAAGAAACCTGCCTATGTTTCACCTTATAGCATGCAAAGTCAACGCAATGGCAACGCTGCTGCTGCATCCAATGCCAAAAATAAAACTTTATCGCCGACAATTGCAAAGCGTAATGCTTTGCCCAGTCTACGTTTGCCAGCTAAGAAAAAGTCATCGCCACCGCCGCCACCAGCGCAGCAGCAACCAGCGCAGCAACAACCAGCGCAGCAACAACAACCAGCGGAGGCAACAGCTGCGCCGCGACTGGAACGTCAGGGCACATTTGTTAAGGATGAGCCGACAAATATAAACGCACATGTGCCAATTGTGGAGGCAATTAGTCCAACTCATCGTGCCTCCAAGTTGCCTACAAAACGCACAACAAAAACAACAACAACAACAGCAACAACAACGACAACAATAAAAGCGACAACAACTAAAATTGCAACAACAGCAACAATAAATAAAACTACAACAAAATCTACAACAACAACAACAGCAGGAACAACGAATACTGCGGCATCGCCAAAGCGAATCATTGCCAAGTCAACGGTTAGGGTGATGCCACAACCGCAACAACAACAACAACGTGCCAATACAAATATACGACTGGCCAGCGCCAAGGCTGCAGCCGCATCACGCGTAGCTGCTCAAGCGTCACGTGTATCATCCACAACGCCACCGTCGCGTAGCAATTCAAATTTGAATGGAAATAGTGCAGCCGCTGCTGCTGCTGCCAAGATCAATCAAGCGCAGAGTCGAATTGCAAACATTTGGAAGCGTGTCGATGAGGCAAAAACTAAAACCAAAATCAAACCATCGTCCAATTTGCGGACACAACAAACGAAATCTTCCAATACATTAAACGGCACTGCGGCACGTCCAATGCTGCTGCGCAGCTCTACATTTGACAACACGCCGCCAGTTGCTGCACCCAATTCTTCAACATTGGCCGCAACAACTAATGGGAACAAATCTCGGCTGCCCGTTGTAGGTGCTCGCAAATAAAATGTCTTGCATTTTTGAGTAGATAAAAACGAACAGATGCCGTAAATCAAAATTAAATCAAAGACGTATTTAATAATTATACTAAACATACATAAACTATATACACACAATTAATTGTTCTACTCAACTAGTTAGACTCATAAAAGAAGGGTATAGACATATATTTAGTTATTTGAACTAATCGAATTCACAGTCAGAAGCAGCGGAGTTTAGAAGTCTTTGAAATTATTTATGAAGCTCCAAGTTCGTGTGTAGCCAAATGTATTACATAATTAATTGGTAGTTCTTATCGTGGGCCTTTTAAAATGTGTACAACTTAAAATACTATATACTGTTTACTATATACACAGATATATATATATATATTTATAGATTCGATATATAAAATTATATATGCAAGAATACGTATTACAATAATAATAATATATATGGTATATATCAAATGAAAAAACGATTGTCAGCCAAGTTGAATATACAACATGTGTTGGCTTAATGTAATCAAATCTATTTTATAATCTTAGTAAACATATTTGATTTTTATATTTTTTTTTATTATATATTACGCCTCTGGCTTCCTTTCGCAAAACCAAATATTATTTTTCAAAAAAAAAACAAACAAATTAGATAACCATTTATAGTCACTGCTTTTTAAGTATTGAAGACGCGCGTACGATGTTCAACATTTAATTTTAATAGTAAAAATAAGTGTATTTGTAATCGTATTTCTATTAGCTGCTTTCGTATTGCGAATAGTAGTTAGTTTTGATTTAAGCCCATTTACAAATTCAAATACATATTAATAAAAATATATAAATCAAATTGCTTTTCAAAAACATAATTAAAAGATCTTTAGCGACAATTATATTGTAGTTTTTCTCGATCATTCAAATAATACATTTTATAAATCGTAACGTTTTTAATTGATTTGAATTTATGAAGATGGCGCTAAAATGTTATGGCGCTGACGTTCTTTTTATTTCACGCCTTCGGACTCTTATATCCACGGTATCGATAGCACGCTTCGATAAAACGATATATATATATTTGCCATGGTATCGAATTAATGGTCACTCAATGATTGCAATGATTGTAATTTTCAGTTTTCAATCTGCAGTCACACCGCACTGGTATTTAAAGATTTTTATTAAAAAAAAAAAAAAAACAAATCAATCCAAAGCAGCGAAAAGCAGCAACAGCAACGAGTGAGCTAAAGTGACAAACAAACAAATTAATGCAAAAAATCAATGATTACTTATGTGTATATATGAAACCTAAAATACAACGAGACACAACGGTGCAACGACAACCAACATTGCTGAAAGACCTTGAGCCCCCAGTGTCGTACTGCTATTTTCGAGCGTCTATTTACATTTTTACCCCACCTGGACTGGGACTGAGAGGGTCGAACAGACAGGTGTTGTTGTTGTTGTCTTTCACAGCGACATCATCATTTACATTAATCTTGTGTTAGCTGTGAAATATTAAGTTTTATTACCTTCAAAAGTGTACTCCTTCCTTTACTGTGTATTTGTTAAATAACGCAACGCAACACACACACACACACTTGCACACATACATATATATATATATATATATATGTATAATTGCATATGTATGTAGATATATGCGTACCTAATCAGTAAGCAAGCTATTGCCAAAGATAAGAGCAAAGCATATAGCATATAGGCCAAGAAAAGTCACACAGACAGCGCCAGCGCATTGCCCACGTTTGTAAGCAGCTGGCTAACTGACTGTCTTACTGGGCTAACTGTGACTCAACCTCGCCGTTAACGCGCTAACTCTTTGCCTTTGCCAGCGCCCCAATATTACAATACTTGCTGTTGGTGTTGTTGTTTTTATTACTGTTGTTGTTGTTGTTGTTGTATTTGTTGTCACAATTGCGGTCGCTGCTTCTGCTGCGTCTCGGGCGCGTTTTATGTGTTTTTCATTCATATTCATTTCAATACGCGACACAAAAACAAAAACGAAAAAAATCAAAAAGCAAAAAAAAAAAAATAAATAAAAAAAAAATAAATTCAGTTAAACAAATTTTCGCAATAACTGTGCTTGTATTATTTAGGCTTCACTGTGTTTTATTTTCTTTTTTTTTACTCATTGTTAATTTGTATTTTTTTTTTTTGCTCTTCATTAATTTTTTACATTATTTTTTTTTTGTTAAACGCCGCAATTGCCGTTATTTTAATCATATTAAACGTGAAACGACTAAATATATTCATATGTTGTTGTTGTTGTATGTATATTGTTTACACACACAGCAAAGCCGCTGCGCCGCCGCATAAATGATCAGAACGAGCACCATGGGATCACAGGACGGTCAGCAGGCAGCCGGCCTGTCGCGACCCAAAAACAATGCATCAAGTTCACAGCTGACACCAGAGGAGAATGAGGCTGTCTTCAGATTATTAGGAAGAAAGTGTCAGGTATGTTCCAGATATACTATATATTAAAATTTCTCAATCTATATAAAGGTCTCATATTATAAGATAGTGTAAAAAAACAGCAACAGCATTTTCTTATAATAATATGTAAAATGTTAGAAATAAATGATGAATGTTTTTCAAACTAAACGAACGTCATTAATGAGTCAGAGATTTTTTTTTTTATTATTATTTCTTTAATTTGTTTTATGATAAGAAAAATCTAAGAAATATAACGTTTGTTAACATAAGAAAAAAAACCATTCCTCCACAATGCTATAAATTTTTTCCAAAACTCATAATACATGGAAATTGATAACATTTTGCATGTTTTTACTGTAAGTATTTTATATAAGCAGCTTGATGGATCATTTCCTGCGGTTGTACTATACATATGTTCACTTTAAATTCCGCATAATATAACGATAATAATAATAATTTGCTGTGTGTCAATTGAATGTATTAAGGAATGAAACCTTGGTAACATAAGCTTCTAAAAAAAAAAAAAAAAAATAGCAACAAAAACGAGAATAATTATCATTGACAATTTTCAATATCAAATTAGTTAAATTTTGATTTTACGGTCGAGTCGCGATAATTCGTACCCCGTTAATTCGAAATTCTGAATAATTCGTAAACATTTCTGTTCCTTTAAAAAGAAATTCAATAAATAATTTGAAAATAATTCGAAAAATTCCATAATTCGTAAAAAATATGATCCCCGTGCCATTTCGAATTATCGAGACTCGACTGTATATTTATATACATTTTATGCATTATAATTATGACAGGCCCCCCCTCCTCCCCCACTATTATTATCGGATGCGGTAGGAAATTTTTTTTTTCATTCTATTTGCAGAAATACAGTTTTATATTTGCAATCAAAAACCAAACGCATGAAAACGAAAACTAAAAATGACAAATAAAAAAAAAAAATACATACATACAGTCATACACACAAATATATGTACATACAGATGTATGTATGTTTGTATGTTAAATATGCTTTAAGTACTGATAAAGCTTTGGCAATTGATAAATTATATTGAAACAAATACTAAAATAAACTTATCTTATCATTTGCGAAGCGTTTCATATTATCAGTTGGCGATAACATAACGAACGTCGCAGAAAAAAAGCCTAAAACAATATTTTTTTTTTAATTCAATTTCAATGTGTTAAATAGAGCTCGTCAAAGCACATAAGATACGTGTGCATTGTTTTTTATGAAATATGTTAAAAACTTATGTACATACATACATATGTATATGTACATAATATTGCACGATATGTAAAAGTTATTGTTTTTATTTGCTTATTTTTTAATTGTAATTCACGCTTTGCTAATTTTCAACTTTCCATTGACAAATATTTATAATGAACATAAATATTTTATACAATGTTCACTGTAGATGAAAGTATACGACTAGCAAAATGCTCAGTACATTTTAGCTATAATCATTAATAGAATTTAGTAAATTTGCATAGCAAGATAATCGCAAGATAAATATAAATATTTCTACAACTTATATCATCAGTTATTTTCAATGCATATCTCAAAGTATTTGATAAATATTTATATATAATATGTATGCAGGAATCACGTTTTATAAAAACAGCTTTAATGACAATTTCAAATTGAATATATACTATACTACTATATATAGTATATGTACATTCATATATATATATACATACATACAGTCGAGTCTCGATAATTTGAAATGGCACGGGGATCATATTTTTTTTACGAATTATGGAATATTTCCAATTATTTTCAAATTATTTATTGAATTTCTTTTCAAGGGAACAAAAGTTTTTACGAATTATTGAGAATTTCGAATTAACGGGGTATGAATTATCGCGACTCGACTGTATATGTATATTAAAAAGAAATGTATGTATGTATGTATGTAACTTGTTCAAATATCGCCCTCATTTTTGCTTGTGGTTGATGACACAGCAGCCTACAGCTGACAGTCGACAGCAGAGCAGAGCAGAGCAGCGCTGCATTTACTGTTTACTTTTGCTGTCGCAGTCTCTGTCTCAGTCTCTGTCTCAGTCGCTGTCGCAGTTGCAGTTGCAGTGGGCAGCAAGACGACGTTGTCAGCGTTGTGATAACACAGACGCAGCAGAATTACCTCATTTCTTGCTTGTTTGTTGTATTGTTTGTTTTTGTTGTTGTTGTTATTATTATTATTTGTTTGCTATTGCAATACATTTTGTGTCGTTCATTTGTTGTTTTGCATTGATTTTGTATAAACTTATTTTGAATGCATATTTATTTCTTTCCGTTTTTTTTTCTGTTTTTTTTTTTTTCTTTTTTGTACAAATTACCAACTGCTGTAAACTGGACTTTCTAATTGCTGTTTATGTCTGTTTTTGCTTTTAGTCTGTTTTGCCGTTTTGCAGACGATACTGTTGTTGCTCTTGTTATTGTTGTTGTTGTTGTTATAGTTTTTTTTTGTACCATTGTTATTGTAACTGGGCTTTAATGCGCTCCATTGCTTCCTAGCCCTCAGTTCATAGCAGCGACTAAGCTTAGCTCAGCTGGCTAGGCCAGTTATAGTTGTTATTGTTGTTGTTGTTACTATTGTTGGCATCGATTTTTATGTTTTGGCATGAAATACAACAACTAGCTTTTCGTAGCATGCATGTACATAGAAGGCAAGACATCATTTTACAAAGCTACTTATGTCTACACACACACATACACACACGCACACACACATACAGACACAAACATCAATATAAATTCAAATATGTTAAACATTTTTGCACTTGCTTTGCGTGGGCAACAATATCTTCTTCTTTCTCTCTCTCTCCTACATTCCATGCTCAGAGGTCGCTGCGTATAGTATGATTCACATGTCTCATCTCTGGCATGTACTGACTGTTACCCGTTATAGATGTTAATGTATAACATTGATTTATTTTTGTTTATATACATATTTTGGCAAGTTGCCAAAGCAATTAGTTAGCTTACCGCTGCTGCGGCTGCTACTACTGCAGCACGTGACTTGCAGGTCACGGTCGTCGCTTTGTCCAAAATGTCAAGTGTTATGGCCAAGGTCTGCAAAGTCTATTTAAATAATTTACAGAAATTTTCCAGCTGAAATTTCACTTAATAACAATTAAATATATTTTATTAAATAAATTAAAATATTTTATATTTTATTAATAGCATTGACTATCATAGTGTTGCAATGACTGTTTTAGCCATTTAAAATCTATAAATTGTTTTAAATTATAATTCGCAAAAAAAAAAAAAAAACTTTTGTAACTGAAGCATAAAATTGTGTGAATTAAAATTTTGAGCGATTTTGGCATCAAACGATGAAATCTTAAAAATTTCGAACAGAAGCTTTTGTTTTGTTTGGCGAACCGGTTTTGCGAACTATATTGAAACAAAAATTGTTAACATAATTAACTGTAATAAAATCAATTATTTAAATTTTTATGCAAACACACAAAACAAAAAAAAAAAATAATAATAATAATAGTATTGGCAATGCAGAGAAATCTATAGAAATTTGTTATTGTTTTGGTATCAAAACAAATTTGAACTAATTTCGAAAGTGAAAATAAACAAAAATGTAGAACGCCAAAATTGACAAAAAAAAAAAAAACTGTTTAGCATCGTCCATCGACTCAGTTTATAGTCCTTGCCAAGGATCTCTGTGTCTGTGTTTCACACAGCTTTAAGCAACAATTTATGGCCTAAAGTTTTATTGGCCATTGCATTGCAGAGATATAACGATGTGCAAGTTTGGCAAAGGATTTAAGTGCGGCAATTTTGTGGCCTTCGGCACAGCAGTTGTCGCCATCATTTCCTGTCCAAGCAAATAAACGAAGTCTTAAATCAGACAAAATGCATTTCCGTTGCGCATTTGAGGCGAACACGAAGACGAAGAAGTAAACGACGTAAACGTAGACTAGACAAAGACACAAAGAGACATAGACTAACACGCAGTGTAGAAGTTGTGCAAGTGTCTATGCGAAACTTAACAGCAACACGGCAACTTCGTTGAAGTCCCATGGTGCTGCTGCCACTAGTTGTCATTGGCTGGCTGCTGGCACTCTTAGTACGTGCTGTGCATCCCAGGCAATCAGATTAGTTTGGAAGCTAGAGCTGTTGACAGTTTGAATGAAATGAATGCCTGATGTTGATGTTGACGACAACGACAACTATGATGTCGATGTGAATGTGAATGTGAATGTTACTAATCGGTATTCAAATAAGAAACATTTGCGTTATATTGTCCGAACGAAAAGGCCAACAAAGTTTACGACGACAAAATAGTCGCAGCTCGAAATTGAAAGTCAGATGAGTTTCTCAACTCGAACGCGACAGTACAACTCAGTGTTTGGCTTTGGCTTTGGCTGCATTCAAATGAGGCGAAAACTTAAGGTGCCTTTTGCTCTTATTTTTCCCTGATTAGATAATCATCGAAACGGGAAAAATGTTTGTATAATATTTAATATGATGTGTTGTAAAATGGGATGTGATGTGATATGATATGATGTGATTGTGGGAAATGATAATGCAATATTATGCAAATTTATGCTAATCAATTTCTATATATATATCTACTATTTTACAGACATTGAACACTGCTGTTGTGCAAATCTATAAGACGGAGGGCAGTGCCCATTCACATTGGAAAAAGAAGCATACGGGAGTCTTGTGTTTTGTTAAGGATAGCGGTATACGATCCTATGTCCTGCGTGCATATTGCTTGATTAAAAATGAACTGATATGGGAGCATGAGATATATGATAATATGAATGTTGTACGATCCCGACCATTTCTGCTCACCTTCGAAGGCAACGTAAGTATCTAAATTATCCCTTTTTTTTTTTTATTATGAAGTTCAATTTGAATCTTGAAACAGGATGGATATGTAGGATTAAATTTTGTCTCAGAGGATGAATGTGATGCATTCTTTCAAATTGTTGGCACTACTATTGAGACACGAAATCGTAAACGTATGGAGAAACGACAAAATCGACAAAAATCACAGCAAGCACCCAATGCACCAGATCTACCTTTGCCACGAGAACCAACGCGTTCAACTGCAACGCAAAATAAAACTTCATCATCCATGGATACTGGAGTTGTACAATTACGTAATAATAAAATAAGCTCAGTGACACTGACATCAGGAACATCGCCATCGCCAACGCCAACGCCAGCGCCAACGAAAAACTTTTTAGCAAGCAATTTTGGATTGAACAGTTCGGCGGCCAAGGATAAAAAACGTAAATTGACCAAAGCAGACATTAGTACGCCAACAAATTTTAAACATGTTACACATGTTGGATGGGATGCAAATAAAGGATTTGATCTGGCGGGCGATGAGCATGATGAGATGTTAAGTAATTTCCTTGTCAAGGCTGGCGTATCGCAAACACAGCTAGATGATCGAGAGACGCGAGCTTTTATCTATGACTTTATACAGAGCAATAATGTTTTGGCTTCGGTTAAACAAGAGGAGTCACCGCAATCTCCACAAATGCCTCCTCCGGTGCCCAGTCGTCATGTTCAGCCAGTAAGTCAAGTTGGAAAAGTAAGTTCATTTTGATTTGTTTATCATTTTTATTTGGCTAATTAAATGTTTTTTTTTTTTTTTTAAAAGGCTCAAAATGGCAACCAAAGATCAGCACCACCACCGCCACCGGCACGACAACCACCACCTCCATTGCCAACTACAGTACCGGGAGCATCACGTGCACCAGCGCCACCCATTAGACCGCCACCAATTAATACGGCACCACCCCCACCGCCAGCGTCTGCGGTAAGTTATGATAATAGTTTAGCATAATAAAAATATACTAAAATCTTTAATCTAACAGCCACCAGCACCACCACCACCACCGCCACCTAGTGCAGCACCACCACCACCACCTCCTCCCATGCCCGTAGCCGAAGCGCCTATTTCCGCTACAACAAGTTTATCATCACAAGCGAGTAAAGCGCCCGCTCCCGTGGAAATAGATTCACGTGGTGCGCTTTTGGACGAGATACGTAAGGGTAAAGTACTTAAGGTATGTAATAGATTATAACATAAGTTTAAGCTTCATGTTGGTTCCTAATCAAATACTCAATCAAATATTTAATTTATAGTCTGTGGAGTCAACTACTGCCAATAGTGGCGGTGACCTACGTGATAACCTATTGGGTCAAATACGTGAAGGTTACCAGTTGAAACCAGTTACTGAACGCAAATTGGCCGAGCAACGTATCAGTGATGATGGCACCGGTGGTACTGATGCCTTGGCTGATGCATTACGTCGTGCGCTTGCAGCGCGTGGCAATGTCATGCGTTCAGATGATGAAGAGAGCAGTACTAGCTCAGATAACGATTGGTCAGAGTAAGCTGAATTTTGACCAGATGATATAAATACATACGAGCCCAAGAAGTTGAATGTGGCAAAATTATTCCAAATATAAGCAATAATTTATTTTGTGCTTTGGCATTTTGATTTATCCGATGATAAATCAAGTTGTAAATAATGTTTAGTGAATTTTTATACCTCTTTAATTTAATTTAAAACAACAAAAAAAAAAGAAGCAAAAAAAAACAGAAACACATAACAAAAAACTGTAAAACCAATAACAATAACAAGAATTAATTATCAGAAGCTGTAAACCTAAAAACTGAAAATATTAATAGCGATGATGATGATGACTTTGCATTTTTCAATACACATTCTTAAATAATTATTAACGTAAATTGCTCAAAAACCATAAACAGAGAAATAATTACATCAACTAACTACTGCAAGAAATAAGATATAGATGTCAAATAATAACCCTATATCATATATATATATATACACTTATATTTATATATATATACTTGTTCAGAAATGTGCCAAAAACTATATAAAACAAAAAAAAGAAAACAAGAAAAAGAAAAAAAAAAAAACCTAACGAAAGAAATACCAGGACCCGGACAAACAAAGCAAAGTCTGTATATCTGAGACCTAAGAAATTTTTTGTGAAAATGTGCCTAACTTTCTAGCTTAGGCCAATGAGGGGATAGTCGTTGTGGTTATTTAAGCTATACGTTATCCAAACATAATCTAGACAAATACGCGAACTGACGTTTTATAGAACTTAACAAAAAATTAATTAGAAACAAAAAAAAAAAACCTATACAAAAACATGTGTATATTTTATGAAGTTAAATATATTAAATTAAAAAAAAAAGACGAAATTGAAAATTACAATTGCAATGGAAACAATTATCATAATTCAATTGCAATTATAACTGAAAAAAAAATAAATAAATAAAAAGAAAGTTAACCAATTAAATTGCAAAAAAAAAAAATTTATAACAAAAATAAAAACTTCTATTAAATTTTGCTCAAAATAATTAAATGAAAAATATATATTAATAAATTAGCTAATTGTTTTCAAATAAATAACCATAAATAAAAATAATAATAATCGGTTATAAAACCAAATAGAAACATGCTAAAATACATCAATTATCAAATTAAATTACATTTGTATGTTTTAAAACCTTTTTTTCAAAAAGAAAAAAAATAATAATAATAATAATGCTTCCTGACTTCTTGTAAAGAAGCTTTCATTAACATTTCAATAATTTCAATCTAATTATCTAAAAAAAAACAAAAAAAAAATATAAACCACTTAACCTGGCATATGTTTTTGCCTAAGTATTAATGCTTTTAGTTAGACTGCATTAAATGCAAATTAATAGTCATTTCATTCTATATGTTGTGTATGTATTTAAAACAGAAATTCTTTTCTTTTCTTTTTTGTTTTTGTTTTGTTTTTTTTTTTCCTGATTTGTAACGAATAAGATAACAAATTACATAAATCTAAAATGTTTTTAGTATGAATCCAATGTGTGTGTTGTTGTATGTTTGTTTGTTAACAAATTGAAAAAAAAAAGAAAAAAAAAGTTTTGTGAATTTTATGTATTTTAATACATATACATAAATGTATTCTATGAACGTATATATACTACACATATACATATATATATATATATATATATATATATATATTATATTTATATTATATTATATTATATTATATAAGCCATTAATTTATGTAATTTACGTAAATAAAGTTGTGTATATCTAACTTAATATAATAATATTTGAAATAACATTCGAATTTGGTAACGTACAATTATTGTTTATATATATATTTTTCCATAGAAAATTCATTTTGAACTACAAATGAAAATCATATTTACAAGTCTAGTGATGCTACACATATGGTTTTTGGGGGGCGGGGGGTGGTTCTAATAAAATTAATATTATTATAATAAGATTTTATAAATAAGTTATATTATATAAATTGATATATATATATATATTCTAGCTTATATATTATGATTTTCCTGAGCCATATTCGCATCATCGTGTAATTCACGTTCAATGTTAGCATTATTATTATTTTCGGCAATTTCATTGATATTCGAATTATCGATTAGCTCACAATGCTGTTGCCTTTGTTCTTCTTGCTGTTGTTGTTCCTGTAGTTGCTGCTGTTGTTCATTGATGCGATTCTCAGTCTCTTCATTGGCACTCAGCCCATCGTTACCATGTAGATTACTGCAATCTACAGTTGAGGGTCCTGCCTCTGGTATATCTTCTGTTGGAACTAATTGTTGCTCATTCGATACTGGCGAATGATGCTCAGCTGCCGATGACAGTTCATGGTTAAGAACATTTTGTTGTTCCTCATCACAGTTGTAGTTTATTGTGCAAGGCTGAGCAAGTGTTTCATTATCCTTGGGAGAGATTAACATCACAACTGGGCTGCTGATATGCTGCTCATAATCAATGGATTTTTTATGCGTAGCTGTTGCACGGCTTCCCTGGTTGTTACTTGTACTTGGCTCTTCGTTGATAGGCAAGGACTCTGGCTCTGGCTCCGTGTCAGATATTGACTCGGCTTCAGACTCTGTGGCAAGTTCTGATTCGAGACCGGGTACTGGCTCTGATATTGGCTCTGGTTCTGCCACCAGTTCCGGGTCTTTATCTGTCTGAGCTTCTGGCTCTGCAGCTACCTCTTTTTCTGTCTCTGTATCTACTTCTCGCTCTGGCTTTGCATTTACCTCTAGTTCTGACATTGCATTTTCTCCTGGTTCTGGCATTGCATCTAATTTCGGTTCTGACTCTTCATTTACTTCTGGTTCTGAATCTTCATTTACTTCTGGTTCTGATTCTGCATTTACTTGTGGTTCTGGCTTTGCATCAACCTCTGCTTCTGACTCTTCATTTGCGATTACTTCCGGATCTGTCTCCATTTCCATTTCTATTTCCTGTTCTGCTTCTTTATTTCCGTCCAACTCTATTTTTGACACAGGCACCTGTCCCGGTCCATTTTCAGATTCCTCCCTCTGACTACGAACACTTGTAATTACAAAACCTAAACTTGATACATTTTCTGTGTCCAATTGTTGATTCTGTGCATCTATTGCTTCTATTTCCGGCTCTGCTATTCCCTGTGGTATGTTTAAATTTATCTCCTCCACTGGTAAGTTATCTTCTAATGTGTTTGCTGACGGTTCGTTTTCGGCACCGTCTGGCTCTAGTGGCTTCAACTCGGTTAATGCTGTTTGTTCCTCTTGAGCTGGACTCTTTGATGGAATTTGTTCATCCAATGGCGGGGGCATTTCGATCTCTTGATAAATACGTTCCTCTTGATCATCATATGTATCATCTATATTCTCATCTGCTTCATCGGCTGATGAAGCACTTTCATCCTCGCTAATGTCACCCTCTTGTTCTCCATTGTATTGCAAATTGTCAGTATCGCTGCCATTGACATTAACATCAGAAATTTGTAAATCTTTCTCTTGCTTAACTGTTACATTATTTAAATCTAAATTATTTATGTATGCAGATTCATCATCCATGTTTTCGTTATGATTCATTTCATTGATTTTAGGTAAACTTTCATGTTCAGCATCCTCATTACCACTACTGCTCGCTGCCATTTCCTCCGATACATCTTCAAGTGGTTCCCTTTCATCTGCATAGCCGCGATTTAATGGCTCTGGCTTAATGGCAAGAATATTCACAGGCATATTTGCCCCACTTTTAACATCCACAATCTGTGGCAACGGTGATTCTAATGTGTTTGTCAAAGTCAATTGTGGCGCACCACCAGTACTCTTGCGTGCTGTTGATTTTGTGAATATCGATTTTGATGCAATCTCATTGGGAACAGCTTCAAGAGCTTTTTCTGGTGGCATCGCCTCCTCTGCCATGACAACACCGCTGGCAATGTGTGTTATTTGCATTAATCGATCTAATTCTAAGCGATTAGGTTTAACATCTTCCAGATCTCTGGCACTAGTTAATGATGTTTCCATATTCATTTCATTGTAACTCCTATCCAGTTGAAGCATTGGAATGCTGGTCATCACAGTTGCTTGAGATTCAAATACATTTTGTGATCCGCTTGTATCTGAATAACAATCGTCCATACGTTCTTGTTTAATATTCATAATGGCACCGCCGCTTGTCTCCTCCATTGGCACTGCAGCTGGCACCGGGAATTCAACTGCTTCTGTTTCAGTTGGTGTTGCTATATCGCTAAGATCAGAGTCCTTATTCCGCTCTTTATGCTTTCGTTTCCGTTTCTTTCTACAACTTTTAGATGTAGATTGCCCATAATCATCGTTTTCATCATCGACAAGCGATGAATTTAGTTGACCGTGATTATTTGTAATTTTAAGCTTTAGCTTTAGCGGCTCTTGTTTAATTTGAATGGCGTCGCCTACAGGCATTTGGTTGCTACTGTTTCCATAGGCTTTATCAACAGGCTCTTGCTTTATCTTCACAGTAGCAAAATTACCAGCAACAGAAGCAGTTGCAGTACTATCTTCCTCATCATCGCTATCATCGTTACCTGCGTTGGCATGAAAATCATCACAAGGGGCAGGATCATCATCTTCGTCTGGGTCACTTTCTGGCTGCTCAGCAGTAAGTGGCGGTCCCGTGTCATTGATATGCACCTCTGGCTCATGCTTAATACTGACCAAAGTATTCATTGTATTTTTCAGTAATTCATCTACACGTTTCAAATAGGATTTCGTTGAAACACGTTCACTATGTCGTCCAAGTGTATTTGGGGCAGTGGAAGCGCGTAAAAGTGGAGAAGCCAAACGTTCTAAAATAACTACGGGTTGCATGTCATTATCTTTATCTTGCTCTTGAACATACGGGATAGTTGAATAGGCATTTTCCTCAATATCACCATCATATTCATTTTTAATACGTATTTGTGCTTCATTATCAGCAGCTTCGGGTAATAAATGTTTTGAATGGTTCAAAAAAATCTTAGCACAAAATGGTGCATGCTTCATGTAAGCGACCTCGGTATTAAATGGACGACTGCAACCGCCACATTTACGCGTTCGTCTGGCACAAAGATGTGTATTATAAAAATAATTCGTTAAGAATGTTTTCTTGCACAATGGGCACTCGCGATCAAGTACCAAAGATTCGATGGGTGTAACAAATACATGTTCCCGCATATGGCGAGTGAATGCATAGTTGTTGCCAATATGGGCATTACATACTGGACACTGATAGGGAGTTTTGGATAGTTTGTGCCATAGCTGATGGGCTTTGATGTCACCGGGATTGTGATGAGTCTGGTTGCAAGCATAGCAATAGTAACGTAATACGGAAGGCACGTGTGCGTTCACCTTATGCTCTTCGGCGGCTTCTCTGCTCGTAAATCTTTCACCACACACACTGCAACTAGTCTTCCGAATGCTTTTCTTTGCGTTTAATGACATTTTGTTGTTGCTGTTATCAACATCTACAAACTCTTGTTTTCTGTAAATGAATTAATTAGTGCTATAATAATTATAATAATGATGTAATTTCTTACATTTCTGTTTTACTCGCAGACAGCTGCTGCAGCCGTTGCTTTTTACGGCAAGCAATCGGTTCGCTTTTTATGGCATCTAAGGCGATTTGTGATGCAGGCAACTTAACGCTGCTGCTGCTGGCAGTTAATGTTGCAGTATCATCTGTCTTGCGTTTACGTCCGCGCTTGTTGCTAGCCGTGGCAACTACTGGCACCTCTTCGCTCTTAAAAATTGGTTTCACATCCATTAACTAAGTTAAAAAGAACTCATTAAAAATTCCGTCAATTAATAATTACAATTTAAAATTATTGATTTCCTTACCTTTTGTGGTTTCATCTCTTTAAGGCCAAGTAGTTTGCGTGTCTGGTTATTAGTTGCATGGCACATTTCTCGAAACTCGTAAAAATCATTAATTTTATCCACACAAATGCTACACATAGTCTGCGGCATTTTGTCGTCCTGCGACACCTGCAATTGAAAAAGGGCGTTTTAATTATTGTTAATCGTTTTTATATAATTCTAACGCCATGTTATATTTATATTTAATGATGTGTATCTTACCATAAAACCAACCAGTTCGAAAACTTTCTGGCTTAGACTCGGCTCGTCCAGATCTATCACTTCACTCTCATTGGGTAGAATAGGCACCTTGGACGGATTATCGATACCGCACAGGCGACAAATCTTGTACATATTTGCCTTAAGGGCCGCATCGATCTTGAAAGCGAATCTTTCCATTTTGATTTCGTTCTGATTAAAAGATGTTAGCTATTCGCGTTTTCTTTTTTGCTACATATTTGTTATTGAATTTGCGTCAAAAAATGTTCAATTTTTGTTTATTACCCACATAAATCAATGTGACCAAGTGCTTTTTAGACGCCTTTTCAAGCGAAATACAGACAGTCTAGTCAGGGCTGCATTATAATTTGAACATGAACACTTTAAATTGTGTACGTTCAAATAACCAGGCACGCCTATTATCTATTTGGTACGATGGAATATGGAACACTTGGGAAATGTTATAATTTAAATAAATTTTTAAATAAGCAACATGTAGTAATATTAAATATATCAATGTTTTAAAAATATAATTAATTAAATTGTAATTGATTAGTAACTTAAATGAAATAAAAAATGAAATTTTAATAAAATTCATGATTTTTTTTGTCTTACATACGATTATGAGGTTGTAAGATGCACTTATTGTATGTAATTACTGTGTATTTATTGCCGAAAATAACTTATTTAATGTTTACAACTTGTGGCTTATTTAAAATTAAATTAAATTAATTTAAAATTATAAAAAAACAATCTTCTGACCAAAAGCATTTTGAATCTCTAGAAATTTTGAATAACAGTGCGCACAAACTTATCGATAGTTAAATTCGATTTAAGTGCACATTAAGTTGGCGTAGCTAATGCGATTAAAATCAACAGCTGATACCAGTGTAAACATTACTTAATATTAAATAAATAAATCTCTCATCTTAGTTGTTGCTTTCGCTCTCAGTTGCAATATTTGTTAAGTAGGTTGGTCCATAGTGCATATATCTAACAAAAAAAACCTTCAATACTTAATTCAGACCAAAAGCGCCTGCGCGCTGTATGCCGATTTCTTATCAGATTCGGTAATCTAATCGTGCCAATAAAGAGCGTGCCCATTGGATCAGAATTTATTAAAGAAACAGTTGGCTGTGAGAACCGAACACGAAACGAACAGTGACCAATTCGTTCTTCAAATTATAACCTTAAAAATTATTTAAAGTAGGTTGATAAAAAAAAATGTAAAAATAAAAAAATAAGTTGAACGTTTACCTTTAGAGTGCAACTTGAGATAAGCACCTCAGCAAAAGTGATAGTGATAGAAATGGCCTTTGGCAAATCAAGCTAAATCGAATGCTGACCTTTGGATCGACTTTCAATCTCAATATGCATTTGTTTTGTATTAAAATTTGATTTATTTTCCATTACTGCCCGCATATTATGGAATTTAAATTGATTAACTTACAACAACTAAAAATTTTTTCTCAGATATTATTGGTTCTCGATAAGATTAGCCCTCATCATAGGTTCAAAGGGTATTCAGAAATAACGTGATGCACGTTGGCTATTGTTTGCTTCAGGGGTTGCTTCGTGCAGAAAAAAAAACAAAAAAAAACAACCACCGTTAGCCCTTAGCCTAAACAATAGTTCTAAATATGCTGTTTTAATTTTTGTTGCAGTTCACGATGACATCAACATTGCTACCCGGTAATATTGTTTACGGCGGCCCTGCTCCAAGTGATGTGGCGAAAGGCTACCGTTCTTTGGGACAATATGTTATCGATAAATACAAGAGCTTTGGCGACCAGACTGTTATGATTGATGCTGTTACTGGAAAAGAATATAATGCCAAATTTATGCACGATTCAATTGTCAGATTGGCACAAATCCTGCAAAAGTTGGGCGTACAGAATAAGGATGTCATTGGTTTATCTAGCGAGAATAGCATTGGTTTTGCCATTGCCATGTTTGCTGGATTTGCAGTGGGTGCTACGGTTGCACCATTAAATGTCACCTACTCCGATCGCGAAGTGGATCATGCTATTAACTTGTCACGTCCGAAAATTATATTCGCATCGAGTATAACGATAGATCGCATTGCCAAGGTGGCCAAAAACAATAAGTTTGTTAAGGGAATCATTGCCTTGAGTGGCTCATCCAACAATCATCCCAATGTATATTCCTTTACGGATTTAATTAACAATGATAAATACAAGACAACTCCAGATTTCTTAACACCTGAGGCGAACAACAACGAAGATGTGGCTCTAATTGTTTGTTCTTCTGGCACCACGGGTCTTCCCAAGGGTGTTCAATTGACACAAATGAATATATTGGCTACCCTTGACTCACAAATGTAAGTTTTTTTTTACCATAGAATCAATATATTAATTTCTATTTTCTGTGCAGGCAACCTACAATGATACCACTGTCTGAAATAACATTGTTGACTGTGATTCCTTGGTTCCATGCATTTGGTTGTCTTTCCCTGATTACAACGGCGACAATGGGCACACGTCTGGTCTACTTACCTAAATTCGAAGAGAAACTGTTCCTTTCAGCTATCGAGGTACGATAATTAATCAAAAAATATTTAAAATTTATAAAGGATTTCATCAATTTTTCTTGCTTCATACAGAAACATCGTGTGATGATGGCGTTTATGGTACCACCACTGATGGTGTTCCTAGCCAAGCATCCCATTGTTGACAAATATGATTTGTCTTCATTAATGATTCTGATATGCGGAGCCGCACCACTCAGCCGCGAAACCGAGGATCAAATCAGAGAACGTATCGGTGTACCATTCATTCGCCAAGGATATGGCTTGAGCGAGTCTACACTGAGTGTTCTAGTTCAAACTGATGACTTTTGCAAGCCAGGTAGTGTTGGTGCACTTAAAGTTGGTATATCCGCCAAAGTCGTTGACCCCGACACGGGCAAAGTGTTGGGTCCAAATGAACGTGGCGAGCTCTGTTTCAAAGGTGATGGCATTATGAAGGGATACATTGGTGATGTAAAATCAACACAATCAGCCATTAAAGATGGTTGGTTACATACTGGAGACATTGGCTATTATGATAATGAATTCGAGTTCTTTATTGTGGATCGCATTAAGGAGCTGATTAAATATAAGGGATTCCAAGTGCCACCAGCCGAAATAGAAGCTTTACTTTTAACACACGATAAGATTAAAGATGCTGCCGTCATTGGAAAACCGGATGAGGAGGCTGGTGAATTGCCAATGGCATTTGTTGTCAAACAGTCAAATGTTCAGCTAACAGAGAATGATGTAATACAGTATGTTAATGAACGTGCTTCGCCAGCTAAACGACTACGCGGTGGTGTCATCTTTTTGGATGAGATCCCCAAGAATCCCAGTGGTAAAATTCTTCGACGAGTTTTACGTGACACTATCAAAAAGCAAAAGTCCAAATTGTAAATAGCAATAAAACAAATTTGTAGATGGACGAGGATCAGTTAAGCTTAATTATGCAAGCTTATTGTACAAAGTAACATTTTCCATACAATTTACGCTTTATTATTATTACTAAACTTTGTTCTTATGAGTTTCAATTCGTTTTATAAACTACCAACTGGTTGGATTGTGTTTAAATATATTTATATATAATCTATACTTTCAATTTATATTTGTATTTGGCTTTTTCAAAAGTATTTTTTTTGTTTTTTTTTTTTTTTTTGCTTTTTGTTTTTTATATATTTTAAAATCTAAATAAAAACTATTTCCATAGATAAATACCGCATTATAGATAGTCCCACTGAATAGTAGGTTATATTCACACATCAATTACGTTGATATATGCAAAAATTAATTGTTATTTCGAGACAATGAGATTTGACTATAATCAAAGATTTGTTAGTGTTTTTTTTTTTTGTTTTGTTTTAGTTACATTTGATGTCTGTTCGAGCTATCAATAACAAATCACTTAAATGTATAAACAACTACATATTTATAAATATATATATATGTATATATTGACTCGTATATCTGAAAGTACGATCGATCAACTGTGTTATATAACAAACATTTCGTATAATTTCTGTAAGGTTTTTTTTAATATTGTTTTCGGTTCCGGTTGCCATTTGTCACTTTTCTATATAATTTTTTTATAAATGTGTTATTGATTATATATGGTATATATCTATATATATATATTTATATATATGTATATATATTTGAAATATTTAACTACTTGTCGGCTTGTAAATAGTTGCTTAATTAACATTCTTGGAAAAAAGTTTCACACGTTTTCTCTATAACTCATTTGTTTCTCGCATTCAATAATTTGTAGAGGTCTAGAAATTGCATAGATATTGTGTCTGGGATTTTGTTAAATATGTATTTATATGTATATAGTATATATATATATATATATATATATATATATATATATAGGTCTGTATGTATATATAGAGTTAGCTTTATATGCATGTCTCGAGTTATTTAGCATTATTTCACTAATTATTGTGTATGAAACCTTAAATGTAAGAGAAATGCCTTGGTTTCTATAACGGAAATATTATAATTAATTAATTAATTAATTAAATATTCTGTGCCACGTTCCTAACGTAGTTTTTTTTTTTTGCTTTTGTTTTTCGTTTGTGTTGCAATGTTAATCGACTTGGTGCTTGACTTACAATTAAACCTAATTCAAGAAATTATTCAAATAAATTCAGTTGCTCATTTCGTTAGTTAGTTACTTAATTATATTCATGAAATAAATGGTGCACTTTGTTTAACTTTTTTTTTTATATTTTTTTTTAATTGTTTTGCCTATCATTCTATCTCTCTAACTCTCACTGCTATTTGGCACAATTTTGACAACAAATTTATCAAGTTTCTTCTGATTGTCAGTTGTGAGCAAAATTATATTCAATTATATTTTAAATGTATCTTTTTTTCATTTGTTTCTTCTTTTTTTATGCTTTTACGATCGTATGCCTAAAATTGTATTTTGGTCCCCGGGACCAAGTCATGAGACCTTGACAACAGTGCATAAGCATTAAAAGGAATGCAAAAATACAAAAAAAAAAAGAATAAATAAAAATAATAATAATAATAATAATCCTGAGCCTCATTCGTCGATAGACCCCAATGAAAGTTCAATAATCATACAATGATTTCCATACGATTTGCCTTGCGCGTGACCTTTGGCGGCCCTTGTGCCAAATCTGACAATCCGGCATATTTAAAAGAGAAGATAACTGTTTGTTGACCAAAATTCGCTTCAAATCTATTAAATATAAATATAAGTTTAATTTCCTGTTGTTTATATATATATATATATATTTATTGATTCTCAATTACTCACTCTGTGCTAATGTGTATTTCCGGCGGTTTACCCGTTGCATTTTGAATGACGAGAAACATTTTGGTAACAATTTCAATGACATGTCCCGTTTGAAATACAAAATCGCCTTTTTTACGTCCAAATTCAGACTATATCAAAAACATGAAAGGAAATTGCTTATGATAATTGAATAAAGATAATAATTGCGTCAAATAATTTAGTAACAATCTATATAATGAATATATTATGTATAACATATTGATAAGAAATTCCATTGACAAATTGCAGTAATTCGTTTTTGTGTTGGTTAAAAAGTCGATAGGTAGTTAGGTAAAGTTAAGGTCATACGACCTTATAATTTATATTTACCGCCTTCACATGGAACACAGCAATGTCATCCAGATAGGGGCTCAAAGACATACGATATATCTCAGAGGCAGGCACTCGATACTTGATTTGCAACGTACGCTGATCCAACAACAACAATGATGAGGTGGATAATACCAGCAAAATGGGCACAAACTGAACAATATATATAAATATATATATATATAAATAATTTGTATTAATCAAATCTATTAAGATATATAGTTACCTTGCCACTGGAACGTGCTATCTTATTGATAATGTCCGCAAATACCACATACTGATCATTGGTTTCCGCACATATCTTTTTCCATTGTTGATTGTGACGTAAACGTACATAATCGCCCACAAAGGGATGTCCCACACTGCAATATAGATACGAAATATTTTGATATAATAATAAAGTGTTTAATTTAAATAGTTAACAATGTTTAAAGTTTACCTTCTGGCATAGGAAGCTTTGCGATCTTTAAATATAATGCTAGCTGTAACTTTTTCACGCATCCGATTCCGAGCCGTCTGATCAAAAGAATTGCGATATATATAGCATTTCCAGCGATGATAGATAGCGCGTAGCAGACGTGATGTATCCACTAAAAAACTAGGTGCCACTGGCCATTCCGATGATAATGGACTTAACGTATTGGGCGGCAGTCGTAATGGTATTGTTAGTAAATATTGACGAATCTTCCATTGATGATAGTAACGTGCAATAACATCTACGGCCCATTTCACTTGTTTCTTATACTTTAAAGAACGATACTCTTCCCGTGCCTTTGAATCGAAGAAGATGCAAGAGATGGTGCATAATTAATAGATTAATCATGAATTTATTGGATAAAAGAGTAATAAAGAAACATGCAATGCTTACAACACGATATAAACTCCACAAATGCCTACGGCCCGTGAAGGGAATGCCAAAACGACATTCCTGTTAAATTTATGTAAATCATATGAAAATAAATATAATATTTATATATACATAATTATAAATCAATAATAAAACATGCGAAAAAAGATGCAATGTATATCATTATCATACTGATCATTACTTACACGCCACGTACGCCAAGCACTGGAGATGACCATTTGACTGTGACGCATTTGACAATATCGTTTTCTCGCATAATACATACGGAACATCTTTTGAATGAGCACGGCAAGCTCGGAGATGCGTAGACGACGGAATTGTTCCAATTCGTAAACGGTGCGTGGACTGCGAACGAACACATTTTTGGTGCCAAGCGTAAACTCAGCTGAGGGCAATGGTAAATTGCGTATGATTAATGCAATGCCTTCCACTTGGCTGCCACCATGGAAATGTGGCCATGTTAGGCTATTGAGCAATTTGTAGCGTTGAAAGAATTTCACATGCGACAAGTGATAACAATGTCCAGTACGACAAAGATGAACCAATGGCATTAATGACATATACCGCACCTGATGCTGTACCAGTGCCATATCAAATTGATGCGATTGTTTGCACTCATTGGGCTTAATGCAGAAAACATAATGTGCCCGACGATGTTTGACTATGGCCAATAAAGTTTGTAGTTGCGTGCGTATGTTGGAGCTAAGTGTTGTTGGCTTTTTGGATGCCTGTCGACGAGGATTACCCTCAGGAAAGAGACTCTGAACCAATGATAATTTGCTCTGATAAAATGCTGTGCTTATATACTTGGGTAATATATCTGAATTCTTCTCAAGAAATCGATGTATCGAATAGTTAACAACGTTGGCAAAATGACGAATTCTGTGTGATTAAATTTATATAAATATGAGATTGAGATTCAAATAATTAATTAAAAAAAAATATAAACAGACTCACTGAAAACACATTGAATTAGTGCCGCTTGTCATGAAATTTGGATGACCAGCGCAACATTGTTGCACACGCAATAGCAATGATTCATTGCTGTTTAGATGTGGTTCATTGATCAAGCTCAATATGCCATAGCTTGGCTTATCGATAAGCTCACAAATGGATTCATTGTCAAAATAATCGATGCGTGACCATTCCAATCCTTCGCGTAAATATAGCTCCTGCTCGGCGCGCAGCACATTGAATACAAAATTCTAAATAAAAATAGTTAAATACAGAAATTAAATTTAATATTCAAAAATAATTGAAAATAGATCATAACTCACCTGATGAATCTTTTCGGCACTGTAGTTAATTGCAAATTGTTCAAATGAATTATATTCCAACACTTCAAAACCATAAAAATCAAGTATTGCAAGATTCTTTTCACGTTGTGTAGATTTAAGTGTTTCATTAATTTTATTGACCAGCCATGTAAAGAGACGACTATATAATGTACGGCAGAGTGTATTACGATTATTTGCTGCCTGCCTGGCATCCATTTCACAGCCAACATCCTCCTGGGCGCTGCTCGTACTATTCGCTCTGGTTAGGCAATTGATTAATATTTGAGCTTCCAAATTGAGCAATTGCGCCGTCTCTTGCAACTCTGTAGGTATAAAAAAGTGTCCAGTGAAATCACTAGCGTACTTATTTAAACACCTACCATAAACATTTGAAATCTGACAGCCTTCGGTGCCATCGATATTTGTAACGGGCACAAAAATAAAATTACCCAATTTTAATACAACGGCAATGACACGAAAGATTGAGCTAGTTTCATCACAACTCAAGCCCAACACATCCAACGAGCGCTACAAATATTGAGTTAGATAATTTAATTAATATTTATTTTTTTATAATTATATTATTTACCTTAGTATAATGAAAATTAGCACGATCCTCTTCCATGCCAATTGTATTACGCAACAGTTCATATTTTTCCACATTGCGAAAGAGTTTCAACGATTCTGTATATTATTTTATATACAAAAATAATATTAAGATTAATTTAAGATTTAAATACAGACATTAGACTCACTTAACAACGGCAGCTCTGCACCCAATAGTAATTGATAAAATATATGAAAATTACGCTCTCCAATTATGTTATCCGTAATACGAGTCTAACAGTAAAAAAATGAGATAATTAGCATTTAAATTTATCAAATATTGAATAATAATTATGCATAAATAGAAATGTTAGAGCAATCAAACCTTTTCCAGCATATCTTATGTTTGATAAGCATGAAATTAATAATGAAACTTGTTAGTGCAAGTTACATCAATGAAAATATATATGTAGATCTCATTGGATCAACTTACAGTGTGTTATATGAACGCCCATTGGATCTCCCTTAAAGTCAATTTCAATATCAAAAAGTTTACCCTGTAAATAGAAATAATAATTGTTAGACGATATTCATTATCAGTTGATAGTTATGCACAACTTACATATCTGCTGGAATTATTATTCTTGAGCGTACAAGCATTTCCCATAGCCTCCAGAAAGACATCGGCGCAAGTGACGCATTCGCGTAATCTTTGATTTGGTGATTTGTGACGACGATGTAACGAGGAGCTGGCCGATGGCGTGGGTGAAATTGAATTTCTGCCACTGCCATGAACTTTGCTTAGTTTATGTGCATCGTATAATGATATTCGCTGGGTTGACCCCATCGATATTTGTCGATCCGGTTGACTTTCAGTCGAATGTTGGCGCATTAGATTTGAACAACTGCCTCGTTGCTGCAGTTGTGTTTGGTGGGCAGTGGACGACGATGTTGTGGACGCTAATCGCGTATTGCTGCCACGTAATAATATTAAAGCAGCATCTCGTTCCTCCTTCTCCAGGCTCTGGGCCCGTGTGCATTTACTGTGTCCACACTGGCGACAGCCGCCGCCGCTGCCGCCATGCAATCCATATTTAGGCGATGTGCTGGCCAATGAGTGGCCATAATTGGTGGCAGTGTGGCAGGTGTTTCCTTGTGTTTGTTGGTGCTTAAAGCACGATTTCGTTGGATGCAAATGTCCATGTGCACCATGTGCGGATGATTCCAACAGTGTGCTAATATTTTCGGTACTCTTATGATGCGAGAAATCAAAGTCAACAATCTTTTCACGCATATTACGTCTGGCTTGGCGTTCAATGCTTTCCGTACGAGAACGTGGACGTTGCGTATGACATGATCCCGAACCGGGACCTGGTGATGGTGATTGGCGTCGTGTACTGGAAGCGATAACGTTGCTCTTTTGGCATATAATAAAATTGGCAGTGCCACCAGAGCAGCTGCTAGAAGCGCGTCTATGGGCATGAATAACCATACCAGTCGACGAGCTGCTTGACGATTGTTTACGCAGGGCATTTGGTGTTCCGCTGCATGGCAACGCATGATCCTGTATGTGTGTTAGAAAATTGACAATCATTTTAAAGGTCTCCGTTTTACCCGAACCCCCTTCGCCAGTAAGTAGCACACATTGATCCTCGCTCTGATCCTTAAGCGACTGATAAGCCAAATTTGTAAGCCCGTAACTACAGTAAGAATTTACAAAATATAATAAATATAAATAAAAGTATAAGATTTCGTCTGCAGGACACTTACATGTGTGGTGGCAACTGAAAAATGCCTTTATTGCCATAATTGCGTATATTCTCCAGCGAATGCTCGGATATGTGATGATATGGATTTAATGCCACAACAGAAGTTCCAATATACGTCTATAATTTTAAGTATTTTTTATTGATGTACAAATTAATTAATTGGATTTTCAAGGAATTACTTACATATATGTGATCGCGCTTATACCGTTGATGTATGTTGTTTATGAAGCTATCCTCGGATAGGTTCTCCAATAGAACCGAATCCCAGGTTCCAATCTCTTGTTCCATTTTGCTAAGCGATGAGCGTAACCAAAACAACAACAATAACAACCACGACGATAACGACAATAACAACGGCGACAAATGCAAATATGAAGCATTTGAATTTATCAGCTGCAACTACTGCAACCGCGACTGCAATGACAGAGAATGGCCATAGTGTGGCATAATTGCATAATAATTATCATCAGCGTTCGAAATTCGTGTTTTGATTTTCTGATTGAATTATTGATTTTAATTTTCTGCCTGTGCGATGCGAATGCTTTTTCATGACAGCAACAGGCCTTTGGATATTTAATAATCTCACCACATTAACGTTCTTCTCTTTATTTTCATGTATTTGGTTTTTTTTTACACATTTATTATATTATTGTTTTTGTTTGTTTTGACATATTTAATGTTTAGTTGCAGCTTTGTTTACCTTTTCAGACAATATTTGGGCATTTTGTAGAGAAATGCAAAAGCACTACTGCGATTACGTGGTACGTTAACGTAAGGTAAAATCTGTTAACATCACGTAACAGTGGCATGCTGTTAACTGGAATCAGAACAGAAACATAACATGCTGCCTTTAATCAACAGAATGTTCAATTGAACTACTAAAGAAAACGGATAATCATTTATTACTTTTAAATAAAATATATTATGCCATTGTCAAAATGCCAAAAACTTAAAATAAATTTACAGTTTTCATTAAATTGTAATTAACAGGTGTGAGAGTCGTCCAACGCAAACAACAATCCAAATCATTTAACATTATGTGGTTATTTACGATATGTTAATATAAATGTAAACGAGTTTCACTTCCATGAATTCTGAATAACAACACACAATTTGGGATTGTTTGAACTGCAATCAATTTAAAGTTCCAATTCTCTATTTTTATTTCTATTCATTTTTAATGACTTCAATTCAATATGTTTACATTTCGAATTAAAAACATATTCATTAATAATGTCGCCGAAAAATTGTCGCAAATGCGCTTAATGGTGTCCAGCCTTTTCAGCCTCCAGTTGCTCCTTGGATTTGTAGCCGACCTGTTCCTCGGGGGTGTGGGGCCAGAAAGTAGGCTTGTTGATGGGATCCAGTGCGCTTTCGGGGAATGCATCACGATAGTCCTCCATTGTCATCTGTTCGTATGGCAGCAATGACTTCAGATGACCGATTTCCTTCTCGTAGTTCTTAATGCGACCCTCAGATGACTTCTTGTAATCGCTAATTTCAGATTTGGATGCCTCGATTTCAGTATCCACCTGGCTGGAGAAATTATCCTTTGGGTATGGGACGCTCAGAGAATCGTATTGCTTCTGGAAGCTATCAACCAAACCCGCAACGGGAATCAAGCGCTTGTAATGAGCCCAATCAATTTTTGGTGGAGTTTCCGGGTTAGCCATAACGGCACGCACATAAATGTCGGATTTGGTCTTGAAGGCACCAAAGCTGCTCTTCTGGTTGGCTGGAACCCTCTCGGCCAGGGCTGACCAGTTGATCGAAGATTGGGTGATGCGGCGGGCTGCCATAGTTCAGTTCTAAATAGAAACAACAACAAGTACGTTATAGGTTATTGTGAGGATGAGTAGTAACAAACTATAAATAAATAATAGAGGGGACTAACTATTCGAATGGAATATTATTATTAAGCTCAGTTATGTACATAAAATATGTTATATATTATTTTTTTTGCCGAAAATTGCCCCTTTGCAATAATTATGTAATTTTGCCGCAGCAGCGATAAATTGTAAAACAAAAAGCTCGTTTAAAGAAATTAAATTTGACACCAGGCGATAATATTCATTTACTTTATTGCGTTTCTGATTATTTCGTAACGTTTATATTAATATTATTAAATTTTTATATATTTTTCTTTACATATGATTTTTCACACCACTTACTTGTAGTTATTATCGAATCAGACAGTGTTGGCAATCGATTAATCTTAGTCGATTACGTTTGGACTCTTTAGTGTTTGGTAATTTTCTTACATCAAATTAAGTTCATAATTTCGCAACACTGCGTGTTCATGTGTGCCGGAAGGAATTGTTATTATTCTGCAGACTAAACTAAAATTTAACGTAATTGTTTAATTAAAATGATTAAACTATTGCCTCATGGATTGCAACAGGTGCGCGCCCTCTCCTCGGCAACAGCATCAGTGACGCGTTTGCATAGGTCAGTCTATTGTCGCGTTTACCCAACTGTTGTGGTGCAACCGGATGGATCAACAATAAATATACGTTATCATGAACCTCGTAAAATAATCAAGGTAATTACATAATATAAATATAGTTTGAAATTTATTTTAACTTTAAATTTGTTTTGTATTTTAATCATAAAGTTACCTCTGGCTCTGAGTACATTGTCTGATGCCGAGCGCAAATCGCGGCTAGAAGCACGAAAGCCGCGTAAGAAAGTCAAGATTTTAGAAGAAGTCGAGGATAACTTCAACGCCAAAAAGTATATGAAATATATTAAAAAGAAATAGATAATTTTATTGACTTAAAATAAAACCATTGCATTGTTATATAAGTTTTAAAGCTGCTTCTATTGAATTTTCTTATAAGTTGATGTTAATTGTTTACAATTTATAAAAGTTCTGCAAATTGGTGAAAACATATTGTTTTAAAAGTTCTTTGGTCAAAACTAATATATATACATATAAATAAAATACTTTGTTTATTTTGGTCCAAAACAATGCAAATTATGCGGTAAAAAATTGCGTATTAAATAAGTACTAATTTTGCCTTTAAAACCTTTTTGTATTTCTGTTTTGGCGACTTTCCTTTGCCAAGCACGGTCACACTGTCAAAATTGAGTATTAAAATTATCGAGACAGAAGCGAAGCTTGACGTGGATGCGCGTCGCGTTTATTTTGCAAATGGATTTACGCGAGTGCAAATATAAATAAAACAAATGCTGATTTCTTGCAATAAAACTTTTCGAAAAAGTTTATTGAATTGTATTAACGGTGTATTTAACAAAGTTATATTGCACTAAATGCATCGCGCCCTTTCAGTGTACATCAAAACGTAGGAAAATGTTGAATTGGTTGAATAGCGTCTAATAAATCGCACATATACACAGGCACATGCATACACATTAATGTTTGTGTGCATGAATGCAGTAAACAACAAGACAGTATAAAATATTTAGTGAAATTGTTTCTTTAAAATAAAACGTTTTCATATTTGTAAATAATTCAAAGGACAGACTTTCGTGTGTTCTTTTTTTTTGTTATTTTTGCAATTGCAAATGCAATCAGACTATGATTGGGCAGACAGAAACGCATACATACAAACGCGTACTTATTGGATTAAAACAACAACAGCAGCACCAACAACAACAACACAGCAACAATACAAATGGTAACTAATGTTCTTTTTCTTTTCCAATAAGAAATGGGCAAATTGTAAAATTTAGCTCACTGACGCTTTCTTAATTTTCTTTTAATGGGACTTTTGCTGTACAATAATTTCATAGACATGTACAATATATATACATATGTATATAAGTATCTATGCCTGCGCTTGACTATGTTTGTGTAGGCGTGTGTGCATGTTAGTCTGGTCTCAATTTGTGTGAGTGTGTTTCCGTTTGCGTCAGTATGAGTGTACATGTTTCATTCTCTTTTCTGCTGCATTTTCGTCGGAACCGCTGCGGCTGCCGTAGATGTGACCTTTGCCTGTTAGGAGAATGCATCAATATTTGTCATATAAAACTATATATAATCTACATATATTGATATAATCATATTTAGATATGATACTTATATTTTATATTATAAAGCATAGTTGTGAAAAGTTTATGTTTTAAAATATGACGAATATTGTTGTATAGGCATATGCACATTAATTTTGCTCTGTTTCTGTTCTGTTATGTTGCTTAACTGTTTACCGTCTGTGTAAGTGTTGTGCTGTGTTTGTGTGCTTGGAATGCTGTTTTATACGCGGGCTGATATGAACACACACACAATAACTCATGCGCGCACACATTCATGCACACACACATTGGCATGTAAATATTTTTGTAAGCAGCGGAAATGTAAAAATAACACAAACACATTTGCAACTGAAGATGATGAAGAAGCTGAAGCTCTAACGGTCTGTCTGTCTTTGGTGTCAGAGTCTCAGCCGTTTTCCAATTCCATCGTTTTGCTTTTTTTATTTTTATTTTTTTTTCTTACATACATTTTGTGGAAAGCCACTTTTCAACGGAAAATGCTAATGCTGCGACAGATGTTTCGCTTCTTATTATGCGCATCCCCATTCATACAACAATTGCTACTCTTACTTACAGCAACACATTCACACAGATGCATGCTTATGATCATGTGAATATGTGTGAATATGTATGCATAGAGTATGTAGCACTAAATTAAGTTAATGTGCTTATTGGATTTTTGATTTCGTGGTGGTTGCACCATGCCAAGTGCCAAGTGCATTTTGTTGTGTGCTTATTTTGTTTTCTTCTTCTCTTTTTTTTATTTTTAAAGGGAATTTGTGAGCAGTTGGGCCTTTTCTTTTATATTTTTGTACACTATTTTGATATTGCCTAAAAGCTATGTATAAACAATAACAACAACAACGGCCAAATGCGCCATTTGTTGTCTTTGCTTTGCTCAGATTCCGTTTGTGCTAATTAGCGTTGGGATCGGACCGTGTCGTGTTGTTTGTTTGTTTCTTGTTTTTTTTTTTTTTTATTTCTTTTTATTGTTGTGGTATCACGATAAAGAATGTAAATTTCGACATTTTATGTGTTTTTCAATCAGAATGTTAATCGTGCTGACAGTCTGTCTCGTGCTCGTGCTATTGCTATAAAAAGTTAGTGATTTTTCCATCTCTAAATTCTAAATGCTTTGCACTTTTTGTTTGTTTTTCGCTTTTAGTTTACTTGCACTTGAAGTCGAAAATAAAACATTTCTCTGTTTTTTTTCTTTTTTTTTTATAATTTAAAGTTTATTTGTTGCAATGACGCCCTCTCTCTCTCTCTCTTTGTTTCACGTGATTTCATGTAAGCTTTTGGAGGCATAGAAAGTTAAATATTTGCCAAATACTATTCAAATTAGTACAGTATAAAAACTTTGCTGTTAAAACTATGAATCAGTATGCAAAAGATTAGAGAATGTTTACTACTATCAAAGACAGATTTCAACATATATATTATATATATATATCTAAGTTTATTTTGTGTGATGTTTGATTATAGAATAAATGTTGTATATTTCAACTAGCAAAGGGAAGGTTAATATAAATGATATTTAATATTTTTTTTTTATCGTGATAAGATATACAGAAATATATGACTTTTATGATAGAAAGGGCATAAAAGAAAACTATGAAAGATAAATGACAAGAAAAAGTCATGCTTAATCAACATAACTTTAAAATTGACCAAAAGCGACTTTCTCTATGTTCTGTGAAGGTTTTGCAGTTCATAAAACTCTGCTAATATTTTACATCAATTTTATGAAATTTCTTCTTCCAACAAAAACAACAACAAAAATAAAAATTATCTTTTATTAAATGTTTAGCTTCAGGTAAGGAAAATAACCTGAAATCATGTATGTAGTAAATAAGTATGTAAAATAAAAAGAAAATTTTAAATTCATTTTTTTTATATATATTTTCAATTATTTTTTTTTAGCAGCTTTGATTACATTAAGTATGATTAGTTAATGATGCATATGAAAAGGTATAAGCTGACGATATCATCTTCTAGATGCCGTCATCTTCACTTTAGATACGTCATATGAATGCGATATGGATGATTGATCATAGAGTATGCAGAATGTTTGTCTCGAAATATGTATAAAACTATTCCCAACACTATCGATCATACACATTCATAGATATTGATACTTAATTATCTCATGAACACTATTTGATAGTTTTCTACTACTACTACTACTAATCGACTGGAAGTACACACTTATCAACGTGTTAACAATATCAAAAGTAATATATAACTAATAATCATATAAAATGTATACAATTACACATAATATTACTAACATTTTTTTTAATGATAGTAATCATTTCTTAACATTCTTATATTCAATGCCCATAAATATAAATTTCACTTTCAAGATATTTTTATTCAAAGTACATGAAACTCGGCAGTTGAGTCAATTGCCAATATTAGCTGAGTGATCATGTCATTAGCACATTGGTGCGAACTTAAGCAACAATTCCACAAAGTTTCTGTGTTTATTTGCTTACTTTATCTTAAGTGCATAATAGCTTCAAAATTTCCATTTGAAATTCAATACCATCATAGATAATAAAAACGTGGCATTTGTTAGCGCAACTTCATGATGCTGCACAAAAAGTTTCTATAAACAAAAACCAAAGTAATTCAGAACAAACAAGAAAACAAAGACAAATGAGAGACGATACCATAAAGTGACTTGTGCTGAGAGAGTTGATATACAATAATGAAATTCATATTGTTGTCGCGCTTCATCGATTCTTATATGCTGCCGGTAAGCATTTGAAGATACTGCTTATAAGGTTCATGACACCAGATAATACATACAAACATATACATATACATATGTAAATAATTATGTACATGGTGTGTGTGTGTGTGTAAATAATTTTAGACCTACATACATGATTTCAGGTTATTTTCCTTACCTGAAGCTAAACATTTAATAAAAGATAATTTTTATTTTTGTTGTTGTTTTTGTTGGAAGAAATTTCATAAAATTGATGTAAAATATTAGCAGAGTTTTATGAACTGCAAAACCTTCACAGAACATAGAGAAAGTCGCTTTTGGTCAATTTTAAAGTTATGTTGATTAAGCATGACTTTTTCTTGTCATTTATCTTTCATAGTTTTCTTTTATGCCCTTTCTATCATAAAAGTCATATATTTCTGTATATCTTATCACGATAAAAAAAAAATATTAAATATCATTTATATTAACCTTCCCTTTGCTAGTTGAAATATACAACATTTATTCTATAATCAAACATCACACAAAATAAACTTAGATATATATATATAATATATATGTTGAAATCTGTCTTTGATAGTAGTAAACATTCTCTAATCTTTTGCATACTGATTCATAGTTTTAACAGCAAAGTTTTTATACTGTACTAATTTGAATAGTATTTGGCAAATATTTAACTTTCTATGCCTACAAAAGCTTACATGAAATCACGTGAAACAAAGAGAGAGAGAGAGAGAGGGCGTCATTGCAACAAATAAACTTTAAATTATAAAAAAAAAAAAGAAAAAAAAAACAGAGAAATGTTTTATTTTCGACTTCAAGTGCAAGTAAACTAAAAGCGAAAAACAAACAAAAAGTGCAAAGCATTTAGAATTTAGAGATGGAAAAATCACTAACTTTTTATAGCAATAGCACGAGCACGAGACAGACTGTCAGCACGATTAACATTCTGATTGAAAAACACATAAAATGTCGAAATTTACATTCTTTATCGTGATACCACAACAATAAAAAGAAATAAAAAAAAAAAAAAACAAGAAACAAACAAACAACACGACACGGTCCGATCCCAACGCTAATTAGCACAAACGGAATCTGAGCAAAGCAAAGACAACAAATGGCGCATTTGGCCGTTGTTGTTGTTATTGTTTATACATAGCTTTTAGGCAATATCAAAATAGTGTACAAAAATATAAAAGAAAAGGCCCAACTGCTCACAAATTCCCTTTAAAAATAAAAAAAAGAGAAGAAGAAAACAAAATAAGCACACAACAAAATGCACTTGGCACTTGGCATGGTGCAACCACCACGAAATCAAAAATCCAATAAGCACATTAACTTAATTTAGTGCTACATACTCTATGCATACATATTCACACATATTCACATGATCATAAGCATGCATCTGTGTGAATGTGTTGCTGTAAGTAAGAGTAGCAATTGTTGTATGAATGGGGATGCGCATAATAAGAAGCGAAACATCTGTCGCAGCATTAGCATTTTCCGTTGAAAAGTGGCTTTCCACAAAATGTATGTAAGAAAAAAAAATAAAAATAAAAAAAGCAAAACGATGGAATTGGAAAACGGCTGAGACTCTGACACCAAAGACAGACAGACCGTTAGAGCTTCAGCTTCTTCATCATCTTCAGTTGCAAATGTGTTTGTGTTATTTTTACATTTCCGCTGCTTACAAAAATATTTACATGCCAATGTGTGTGTGCATGAATGTGTGCGCGCATGAGTTATTGTGTGTGTGTTCATATCAGCCCGCGTATAAAACAGCATTCCAAGCACACAAACACAGCACAACACTTACACAGACGGTAAACAGTTAAGCAACATAACAGAACAGAAACAGAGCAAAATTAATGTGCATATGCCTATACAACAATATTCGTCATATTTTAAAACATAAACTTTTCACAACTATGCTTTATAATATAAAATATAAGTATCATATCTAAATATGATTATATCAATATATGTAGATTATATATAGTTTTATATGACAAATATTGATGCATTCTCCTAACAGGCAAAGGTCACATCTACGGCAGCCGCAGCGGTTCCGACGAAAATGCAGCAGAAAAGAGAATGAAACATGTACACTCATACTGACGCAAACGGAAACACACTCACACAAATTGAGACCAGACTAACATGCACACACGCCTACACAAACATAGTCAAGCGCAGGCATAGATACTTATATACATATGTATATATATTGTACATGTCTATGAAATTATTGTACAGCAAAAGTCCCATTAAAAGAAAATTAAGAAAGCGTCAGTGAGCTAAATTTTACAATTTGCCCATTTCTTATTGGAAAAGAAAAAGAACATTAGTTACCATTTGTATTGTTGCTGTGTTGTTGTTGTTGGTGCTGCTGTTGTTGTTTTAATCCAATAAGTACGCGTTTGTATGTATGCGTTTCTGTCTGCCCAATCATAGTCTGATTGCATTTGCAATTGCAAAAATAACAAAAAAAAAAGAACACACGAAAGTCTGTCCTTTGAATTATTTACAAATATGAAAACGTTTTATTTTAAAGAAACAATTTCACTAAATATTTTATACTGTCTTGTTGTTTACTGCATTCATGCACACAAACATTAATGTGTATGCATGTGCCTGTGTATATGTGCGATTTATTAGACGCTATTCAACCAATTCAACATTTTCCTACGTTTTGATGTACACTGAAAGGGCGCGATGCATTTAGTGCAATATAACTTTGTTAAATACACCGTTAATACAATTCAATAAACTTTTTCGAAAAGTTTTATTGCAAGAAATCAGCATTTGTTTTATTTATATTTGCACTCGCGTAAATCCATTTGCAAAATAAACGCGACGCGCATCCACGTCAAGCTTCGCTTCTGTCTCGATAATTTTAATACTCAATTTTGACAGTGTGACCGTGCTTGGCAAAGGAAAGTCGCCAAAACAGAAATACAAAAAGGTTTTAAAGGCAAAATTAGTACTTATTTAATACGCAATTTTTTACCGCATAATTTGCATTGTTTTGGACCAAAATAAACAAAGTATTTTATTTATATGTATATATATTAGTTTTGACCAAAGAACTTTTAAAACAATATGTTTTCACCAATTTGCAGAACTTTTATAAATTGTAAACAATTAACATCAACTTATAAGAAAATTCAATAGAAGCAGCTTTAAAACTTATATAACAATGCAATGGTTTTATTTTAAGTCAATAAAATTATCTATTTCTTTTTAATATATTTCATATACTTTTTGGCGTTGAAGTTATCCTCGACTTCTTCTAAAATCTTGACTTTCTTACGCGGCTTTCGTGCTTCTAGCCGCGATTTGCGCTCGGCATCAGACAATGTACTCAGAGCCAGAGGTAACTTTATGATTAAAATACAAAACAAATTTAAAGTTAAAATAAATTTCAAACTATATTTATATTATGTAATTACCTTGATTATTTTACGAGGTTCATGATAACGTATATTTATTGTTGATCCATCCGGTTGCACCACAACAGTTGGGTAAACGCGACAATAGACTGACCTATGCAAACGCGTCACTGATGCTGTTGCCGAGGAGAGGGCGCGCACCTGTTGCAATCCATGAGGCAATAGTTTAATCATTTTAATTAAACAATTACGTTAAATTTTAGTTTAGTCTGCAGAATAATAACAATTCCTTCCGGCACACATGAACACGCAGTGTTGCGAAATTATGAACTTAATTTGATGTAAGAAAATTACCAAACACTAAAGAGTCCAAACGTAATCGACTAAGCTTAGTCGATTGCCAACACTGTCTCATTCGATAATAACTACAAGTAAGTGGTGTGAAAAATCATATGTAAAGAAAAATATATAAAAATTTAATAATATTAATATAAACGTTACGAAATAATCAGAAACGCAATAAAGTAAATGAATATTAT
>JBAMBR010005952.1:0-40163 GCA_037044475.1 Zaprionus obscuricornis | reverse complement strand
CTGAAACTACTGGGCGGAACTACGGCAACAATGTCTTTTTTCTTTATTCTCTCTCTCTCTCTGTCTCTCTCTCTTTTCCTCTTGCGCAACTACTCGTTGCTACTTGTCTCTCACACTCTTATCGTTGTTGAACTGCAACACGACTATAATGTTGCCCTTTCTGATGTTGGTCAAGCATGTGACATGTGTGCAAACGAGCGAAGCAGCGCGTCATATTGATTTATGGCTATGCCATAGAGTCGAAAGCGGGAATGAGAGTGCTGGCAGAAGCAGACAGACTATGAGTATGAAGTAACTGACCAACGTATTCTGTAATATAAACCTCACTTTATCTATATCGAAAAATAAAATATAAATGAATAAATACACACATGAGTGAGAGTGATAGAAAGAGAGTGAGAGAGAGAGATACATTTATCGTACAGTAAAAATCAATTTTATTTGACACGCTTTCATTATAATGAAAAATTAATTGAATGTTTCCACTATTTCAACCTCTCTCTCATATTTAATATGTAGTAGTACTACTACTTCTAGTATTTCCAGCACTCATCCTTATGCTCATCCTCTCATCTTCAGTAAATTTTTCTGCTATGTCAAGTGAATTTTCGCACACATTTCCGTAGTGCTAAACGTGATTGAAAGCGGAAATTGCGGCATGTCCATTTTTTTTTGTTTTTTTTTTTAGCTTTACATTTTTGCTGCTTCCGTTTAACAGCCACAAAATGAAGGTTCATCACATCCTTCAATGGCCTGTCGCTGTCTCTTTCTCTATCTCTTCTCTTCTTCTTCCCAACGCTTGGTACATGTTTGAGCTGCAATAAATGGCAAACTGTGTTTTTCCAATTGACATTTGATAAAATTGTGTTAGGCATCCGGCATCCTATAGCCGCTCCCTCTATAGCCAGCCTGTCAATAAAGTGTTGAAAAACGCGCGCTGATGCGATTAACATGGCGCAATAACAACAACAATTTCATTGACAATTTCATTAAAAACACGTAATACTCTTATAATACTAGAAAATATGAAAATTATTTTTACAATACAATTTTATGCATATTAAAATAATTAAAATTATTATAATTTTTTTTTTTTTTTGTAACTCTTTGCCATTTTATGTAAGAGTATTTAAAATTTCAGTTTGTTATAATTATATTTTATTTTTTAAGTGCTATTATGAAAAGAAAGAAAGTAAAAAAAAAAAAAACAAAGTTTGTGCAGCAAAACGTGTCACATAATTCTATTTAAGGCGAAGCAAGGGTCGAGAAGTAAACTTAGGACATGAGGCCCTCGTTGCGCAATATTGATGTCATGTCAAACTGCAGCAGGACAATCAGATAGGATGTCGCTGCACTGACAGTCTGTAATAATACAAGAAAGAGAATAAAAATAAAAAAAAACTATAATAACAAACTTACAGAGAATATAAATGTATAATCCAAGGCAAAAAGTCCGATGCCATTAAATTGAAAATATCCTTCCCAATGTAGAAATTGTAATGTAAATGATTTCATTTTATTATAAAATAAATCATTGCTAAGCATAAATGAAGGTTTCTTTTGCATTATCTCATGCACAATCATGGCCGATTGTTTTGAATGATTATTAGCATTACAACATAGACGTAATACAATATAGGCTACAACCATTGTAGTAAAACTCCAAAATACATAAAGATATGTAACATAATCCAAAAATGCATTTTTACCGCCAACAATGAAATCAACTTTAGTCTCTAGAAAAATACCAAAAATACTAACAACAAAACAAGCAGCCATATATGGTACACATTGTGGTCCAAATTCACCATTTGTTAGTACACTTAGCGTTAAAATTTTATCATGCAACTTGAATAGATCCGGTAAATTGCACTCAGAGGTAAAGCTATGAAAAATGTAGAGACAGTAGAATAAGCACGTAATGTCAACAGTAGTCGAAGACACACACACACATGTACACTCACCCAATAGGTTCCGTTATTTCACCATCATCAAATATATCATCTTCATCTTCATCATCTTCATCTTCACTTGTATTCATTGCTTCATCATCCTCCGTCTGTCCGAGTTTCTCTTTTTTTTCATTTGCCAACTTTTCTTCAATTCTTGAGTTTCCAACGGGTTTCTTTCCAGTATCCGTATTACCTGCTGTCACTGGTGATTTTGTTGATGTTTTTCTCTCTTGTTTTTTACCTTCACTCTCAATGTCAAAGACTGTAAGTGGTGCATGACGTCGACGTGCCTCTTGATTAATTTTCTCAAATAGTGCATTAATTTGCTCAAAACGATTTGAAATGACCGAAACGTGATAAATAAATTCACCCTGAATTATACTGCCAGCCAAATAGGGAAAACTAGATACCATCAGTTGTATTACTGCATATTTACCAAAGAAGCTGCAAAAAAAAAAATAATTATATGAAATTATATGTCGGAAATCTTATGTAAATAATTGGTAAAAAAAAAAATTAAAGTCCAGTCCCGCTAATTCGTAATGTTACGGAGATTATTTTCCAATTTTTTATCAATTTTTTTTTAAATTGATAAATAAATAATTTTTATAAAAATTATTATAAATTTCCAATTAGTATAAGAAATTTATTTATACGAATTTATAAATTATCGGAAATTTTATTTAAATAAATGGCAAAAATAAAAAATAATAATACAGTCGAGTCCCGATAATTCGTAATGTCACGGAGATTATTTTCGAATTTTTTATCAATTTTTTTTTTAAAAGAAATTTATAAAAATTATTAACAACTTCCAATTAGTCAAAAAAATAATAAATAAAAAATAATAATACAGTCGAGTCCCGATAATTCGTAATGACACGGGGATTTTTTTTTCGAATTTTTTATTAGTTTTTTTCAATGGAAATTTATAAAAATTATTAAGAATTTCCACTTAGTAAAAAAATATATTTATATGAAATTATAAATTATCGGAAATTTTATGTAAATAATTGGTAAAAATAAAAAAAATGAAAGTCGATTCCCGCTAATTCGTAATGTCACGGGGATTATTTTTGAATTTATTATCAATTTTTTTTTAAAGGAAAGAACTTTTTAAAGAACTTCCAATAAGCAAAAAAAAATATATTTACATGAAATTATAAATTATCGGAAATTTTATGTAAATAAATGGTAAAAATAAAAAATAAAATAAAAGTAGAATCCCGATAATTTGCAATGTCACGAAGATTAGTTACGAATTTGTATCAATTTTTTTTTCCAGGGAACAGAAATTTATAAAAATTAATAAGAATTTCGAATTAGCGGATTACGAATTATCGCGACTTACGACTGTAATAATAATAATTAAAAATTAAAAATAAAATAGAAAAAATAAAAATTAATTAAAAAATACTACTTACTTAATCATTTTATGGGTGTCGTAATACAGGACAAATATAAATGTAAAAAATACAAATATCCATGTAAGATAATATGCAATACTATGTTTTATTGCCTGTATACGGGTTCTATCCATTTCAGCAACACGACGACATTTCTGTATCACTACATCAATTTCAGCCAAACGTGTTTCAAAACTCACAAAAAACTGTTTCCGACGATACAAGCTCAACATGATGACAGTTAAATAGAGAAAGGCGCCCAAATGCATGAAGAGATTGTTGCTCAAGCGGCAGACACTGTTGCAAGCTGGTAAAAATGACAAACCAAATTTATGGAAGATATTGATGCCCAAATAGGAAAGTAAATATAGGCATGGCATTATCAACATCAAAATATAATCCGTTAAATAATTCGAGTTGATTTGCTGACGATTCAAGGGTATAAGGCCAATGGCCTGCAGCATACCGCAGTGTATATGAAATAAATATGAAGAAAAAATATAAATAAAATATTAAAAAAATATATTTAAAAAAAAATTTTTTTGTTGTTTAAATTTTAAATTTTTATATTTTTTATATATTTTAAACTATTTTTTTTATTTATTTTTAATTATTTTTTATATATATATTTTTTTTTTAATTTTTCCTTTTTTAGTATTATGATAAAATTAGAATTTATTATTATTATATTTTTATAATAAACTGTAATAATTTCATTTTATTTTTTAATATATAAAAATATTAAAAAAAAATCGATGTATTAATTTGTTATTTTTTTAATATATTTTTAATTATTATTTTTTATATATTTAGCTTTTTCTTTTGATATATTATATAATTTTTTTAGTATTATGTTAATTTTATAATTGATTATTAAATTTAATAATAAAATATAATAATTTTATTTAATTTTGTAATATATAAAAATATTAAAAAAAAGTATGTATTAATTTATTATTTTTTTTAATATATTTTTAATTATTTTTTCATATAACTCTTTTTTTATATAATAATATTTTTTTAGTATTACGATAATTTTAAAAATTTTATTATTTTTTTTATTATAAGCTATAATAATTTTAATTTATTTTTTAATAATTTATATATAAAAAAATTTATATTTAATTATTTTTATTTTTTATTTATTTATTTAATATTTATTTTTAGTATTACGATAATTTTAAAAATTTTATTATTATAATTGTATAATAAAATATAATAATTTTATTTAATTTTTTAATATTTTATATATAAAAAATATATATTTAATTTTTAAAAAATTTTTTTTTTATTTATTTATTTATTTCTTTAATTATAAATATTTTTCACCATTGAAAACCAATTCATAACTTGTATCATTTTGATACTTTATATTAATAATAGTTCTATTTTTTTCTATTTAATTTTTTTTTTTTTTGTCAACTGCTTAGCTTCAAGTCGAGCCTTATACTAAAACTGGCGCAAGTAAAGGGTTTGACTATTTAACCAATATAACTGTTTGTTGGCATAATAATAATAAAAGAATAAAACGGTTATCATTGAGTGGATAATGCGCATATGTTTAAGATAAATATCTTTTGGTATTGCTGGTGGCCCCAAAATAATTCATTGTGTGTGTCTGTGTGTGTGTGCGTTGAGGTCTGTCAATGCTTTTAGTTTATTAAAATGTGAACAAATACACTGCAAGAAATTGTTTATACAAAATATATTTCATGTCTTATATGCAAGTTAATTTTATAACAAATTTTAATTAAAAAAATAAGAAAATAAATTTTAATTTTTATTTATTTAACTTTTTTACTAAGACTATATAGTCATAGCACAAATAAAGCTTTGCCTTTCTAATAATTTGATTTATTTTCAACGGCAAAAGTAAAACAAAAGACTTTCAGCTGCATTTATGCATATCTATATATATATATATATATATATAGTAATATTCCTTTATTTTATCATGAACTATTACAAAGCGCTAAAACAATTTTCGCACAATTCAAGCAACGAGCGAGGTCATAGAGAACACAGACAAAGAGGGTGTGAGTGAGAGAGGGAGAGTGAGTGAGTGAGAGAGAAAGAGAGAGAGTTAGTTGAGATCTAATAATTTCCACATATTTTCATCGTATTTTACTTGCTAATTAAACAATTATGAGTTACTGCCACGTAGCTGGCAGCTTTTGTCGGCTTTCATTCAAATTAACAGCTACAACTACAACTACAACTACTACAACAATGTAAACAGCAACAGCAACAACAAGAGCAACAAAGACAACATGAACATGAACTATACAACATTGGCAGCGCTAAGAAAAACCAATTAAAAGCAAAGCTCCCTTGCAGCATTAAGAGCGACACATGGATGATAAAATGCAAATTTCCCTCGAGCTGACGGTATGCTCTAACTTTGACTTGTAGAATTAGGCAGTGTGTGTGCTAGCGAGAGAGAAAGAGAGAGAGAGAGAGAGTGTGTGTGGGAGGTAGAGAGGGGTAGGTGATGAAGTTTCTTATGATTGTAAGAAGAGCGAGAACAAGTTGAAGGTGTTGCCTTTTGCCTCGCATAGTTAATAATTGAGTTTGCAACTGAGGCACGCACAACACACAACAAACACATACACACACAAACACACACACACACACATACACACACAAGGACACAGTTGTTTTATGTACGCAATGCTGTACGCGTACAAGTAAACAAGCAGCTTTGAAGCTTAAAGTACACATAGGCACAGGCACAGGCACACACACACCTACACACTGATACACATACATACATACATACACATGCATGTGTAACTGTAAATGTAATGACACTTGGGTAATACGCACATATTTGACTAGGGAAAATTGTGAATAGATTTATCTGCACTGCGACTCGGCGTCTCTCTCTCACTCTTTCTCTCTGTCTCACACACTCTTAAGCAGCTTTATCATTTGCTGCTTTTAAATTTTGATACTATTAGCTTACTCTCTCTCTTTCTCTCTCTCACTCTCTCTTACTCTTTAGCAGCACATTAGTTTAGTAGTTTTTTCCTTTTTTTTGGCTAGTTATTGTTATTGCATTGCAACATACATAATATAGCATAGCATAGCATATAATAAACACGCCCAGTTTTCCCAAAACTATAGCGCTGCGCTTTATAGCTTAAGCATTTTCTTGTGCTTGCTTTTTATTTACTCCCACTGGCGGTATCAATAAAATTGCGGTCATAAACTCGAAAACCGCAATAGGACGCAATGGCAGCGGTAGCAGCAACGGCAGCGGCAGCAACATAGGCAACGGCACGCCTTATCGCCAAAGTATACCTCATCCCTTTTGCCACATCTTTCGTAGACTTATCCCAAATCATAGTATCGCACTGCGCCTCCTGTCAGTCACTCAATCAACTGACATACTATACATATATATATATCTATATATATATATATACATTTTGTGTTCCCGCCCACAATTCTCGTAATGAGTTTGTTTGCTTGAGATTTTGTGCAAAGATTTGCCTAAACGTTTCTTTTCTTTTCACTTTTCTCTCTTGTTTTTTTTTTTTTTTTTTGCTGCTGCTGCCCAGCCAGAAATTACAAGTCCTTGGAAAAAAAGAAGAAAAAACTCTACAGATTACTTTACTCTTCCCCACAATTAGAGACTTTTGGTTTTTCCAGGAAATACAATGTTAGCTTGATTCAGCGCCTCAGGACTATGAACTTCTCTCACTCTCTTTCTTTCTCTCTTTATGACATACATATATGATGAGTTTATGCTGTATGCGATTTACGCTTATTACAGTTGAATTAGTGCAAATGAAACGTAATCGTGTTAGAAATAAGTGAGAACTAATCAAAGCAGAAACAAGACAACACAAAACAAACATGTTCAAAATTATATGCAAATTTTTACTTTAAGGCAAATTAGAAGTAAAAAATATTTAACAAGCTGAAAGAGAAACTTTAAAGTTCATTAACAGTGCTGAAAAGCAACTTTCAAAGCAAATTAAAGCTCATGAAGATAGCTATAAAATTTTTGGCAATAGCTTAAAGTTTGTAAAGCAGCTTAAAGCTCAAAGCTTTAGCTTTTCACTCCTAAACAAATTTTTATACTTTATGTCTAGTAATAAGTGCAAAGTAATAATATGAAAAAGTTCATTAATGAAGCTCAAAAGCTACTTACAACAGCTTAAAGCTTGCAAAGCTCATTAAAGCTTACTGAGAAAACTGCTCTCAAAGCACATTAAAGCTCACGAATATAGCTAACAAGTCTTTATCAATAGCTTAAAATTTGTAAAGCAGCTTAAAGCTTTAAGCTTCAGCTTTTCATAAATTTTTTATACTTTATGTCTATTAATAAGTGAAAAGTAACAATATGAAAAAGAAACTTTAAAGTTCATTAATAGAGCTCAAAAGCTACTTACAACAGCTTAAAGCTTGCAAAGCTCATTAAAGCTGACTGAGAAAACTAAAAAGACTTTCAGAATAGCTTAAAGCTTCGCAAAACAAACTTAAAGCTCAAAACTGTAACTCATAAATATTAAAGCTTTACAAAAACAGCTTTAAAGCTGCTTAAAGCTTCTGCAGTGCATACAAACTGCAGCTTAAATTTTGCTAAAAATTATTTTAAAGCGACTTTGAAGCAAACGCGTAGCAAAATAACGTTTGCCAAGCTGACTTTTGACTTTATCAACTTCATTTTCCAAGGATGTTTTGGGCAAATTTTTGTTGTAGTTAATAGTGCTGCTGTTCCTGTTGCTGCGGCTATTGTTGTTGTTGTTGTTATTGTTGTTATTGTTGTTATTGTTGTTGTTGTTGTTGGACATTTGGAAACTGGTACAGCACGTATCCTTGAGTTAGTTGCCCTTAATGACTTTGTGCGTGTCTGCGTTAACTTTTGCAAGTCGAAATGTTATATGGCAGTAAACTCGGCCACTGATGCCCAAGGAGACCTGAGGTTTATGTGTGCAACTGTATGATTTGACATTTCCTCAGTTCTCAGTCCTTCAGTCCTCCAGTCTCCAGACAACTAGACAGCTAGACTGACCGAGAATAATTATGCGTGCCGTTTGTTTTGGTCTCTCCAGCGGTTTTAATGGCTTCTTATATAAATATTTCATTGAAAGCCATTCATAAACGACGCGACGCCACTCGACGGTGCTGACAGCCGCTACACATGCCGCGCGGCGTCGCTCCTTGCTACGCCACGTGTCCTATCCCAGTGAGAGTACAAAAACAAAAAAGTAAAGCAAACACTTTCAGAGAGTGAGAACGAAAGCGAGAGAGAGAGAGCGAGCATAGAGCTTTTCACCACACGCGATGGCAACAGCAGCGTGTAAACATTTTGATTTTGTTGTTGCTCCAAATTTCTTCTTTTTTCTTTTTTTTTTTTTTGTGGAAATGCAACAACTCGCTGGCTAAATTTGTTGATTTAACTAAATGTCAAATGCCAAGGATGATTTCCATTGATGATGATGCTGCTGCTGTTACAGTTTTGCTGTTGCCATGCAATGAAAACATCAAACTGAAGCTTGAAATAAATTAAAAAAAAAAATTTTATTATTACCAATTGAATAATTAAATAAACTGTTGATCGCCTGTTATTATTTTTTCCTGCTTATTCTTTATTTTCATTTAGTTTAGCCAAGACACAAACCATACTAAATTGCAGCATTAAACTTGTGAAGTATTTTCTGTGTCAGAGACATCCGACATTCGCTTAACACTTATAATTGTTATATAGCAATGTATTGTCCTTGTGAAATCTATAGAATTTATTTCCTTTCGATTAATGCAATATTCAATATGTGTATAATGCATTTCATTAAAAGCTACGTCACGCTGACGACGTCATATGCGATTGAACGACAATAATTAAAACGTGTTTGACGTACCTTGTCTAGGCCATAGACAATTATTGACAATGCAGCTGCTCTACATTTACCTTTCTGTCAGACTGTCAGCAGCACACATTGTTGTGATATGCTGCAAATAATACACACAAACAGTTTAATAATAATATAAATAATATTTATAATTGATAACATATATATATTTATATATATTTATACTTTACATATTTATTTTTATATAATAATTATTAAAATAGAAAGCAAATGAAATAAATAAAATTACAATTTGAATTATAAATTTAATTTCGATAAATTTTTATTGCACTTTCTATTGCATGCACATTCGTCATCGATAAGCAATGTATCGATATGGCGATATGTCACAGAAAAAAAAAAAGTATCGCAAACGAAAATTTTCTCTTAGCTGTGAATTAGTTGTGTGCATAATGTTGGCAGCACCACCACGCATTGCATTGTGAATGGCAAAACGATAGAAGTGCTGAAAATTGTTAAAATTTTTCAATTTTATAAATATAAAAGCATCAAATTGGCTGCAACTGTCAAAAGAAACGGTACTCGTACCTAGCTTTATTTGATTTAGAAAAAAAAAATAGTGAAATGAATGTTCCTCCTAGCGCTGGCAATGGCAATGCTACAATGTCGATGCCGCCAGCCGCAGCAATGGGCGGCATGGGATACACTCACACTCACACCCATACGCATGGACATACGCCGGGTATGGTGCCAGTGCCACCATTTAATTTACCGCCACCAGGCTTTGGTGGACCACCGCCCCCAGAACTGGCTGCTGCATTTGGTGGCCTTACCCCAAATACGGAATGGACTGAGCATAAAGCGCCGGACGGTCGGCCATATTACTACAATCAAAATACGAAACAAAGTTCATGGGAGAAACCTGAAGCACTTATGACGCCCGCCGAACTGCTACACAATCAATGCCCCTGGAAAGAATATCGGTCGGACACAAATAAAGTCTATTATCATAATGTAACCACTAAAGAGACTTGTTGGGAGCCACCACCAGAGTATTTGGATATGAAAGCCAAGGCTAAAGCTGAGGAGTAAGTACTTGAAATTTATATATTCTTATACTAAATGAACGGAAACTTTGTTTTCACAGAGCTGCCGCAGCGGCTAAAGCAGTTGCTGCAATGACATCCTCAAGTTTAGCTGGTATGGTGCCACATAGTGCGTTAGCTAATATATTACCAGCAACATTGCCGGCAGCTCCGCGTATGCCAACGCCAGACATGCATTCGCCGCTGACACCAAGCAGCAATGAGAATAGTTCATCAGCGCTTGATCAGGCGATGGCTGCCACATTGGCGTCCATTGAGGTGCCCCAACAGAACTGTAAGTATGGAATATAGATGCAAAGTGTTATACACTCCACTTATACAATGCAATTTACAGCTAAGAAGGAAGATAAATCTAGCGGAGATTCAGCAACGCTTATGTTCAAGGATAAACGTGAAGCGATTGAAGCATTCAAAGAACTGTTACGTGATCGCAATGTACCATCGAATGCTAATTGGGATCAATGTGTTAAGATCATATCAAAAGATCCGCGTTATAATGCCTTCAAAACACTTAATGAACGCAAGCAAACATTCAATGCCTACAAGACACAAAAATTAAAGGATGAACGTGAAGAATCACGTCTGCGTGCCAAAAAGGCCAAGGAAGATCTAGAACAGTTTCTTATGTCTAGCGATAAAATGAATTCACAAATGAAATATTTTCGCTGCGAAGAAGTCTTTGCCAATAATCGGACATGGACAGCAGTGCCAGAACAAGATCGTCGAGATATCTATGAAGATTGCATCTTTAATTTATCAAAACGTGAAAAAGAAGAAGCGCGTCTGCTAAAGAAACGTAATATGAAAGTACTTGGTGAATTATTAGAATCGATGACATCCATAACATATGCCAGCACATGGTCTGAAGCACAAGTAATGCTACTGGATAATGCAGCATTTAAAAATGATGTCACATTACTTGGCATGGATAAAGAGGATGCGCTGATAGTGTTCGAAGAGCATATACGAACATTGGAAAAGGAAGAAGATGATGATCGAGAGCGTGAAAAGAAACGTTGTAAGCGACAGCAGCGTAAGAATCGTGATGCATTTCTAGCATTACTTGATTCACTACACGAGGAAGGGAAACTAACATCGATGTCATTATGGGTAGAACTGTATCCAATCATATCAGCAGATATACGTTTCTCTGCAATGCTTGGCCAGAGTGGCTCGACGCCATTGGATCTGTTTAAGTTTTATGTAGAGAATCTCAAGGCACGTTTCCATGATGAAAAGAAAATTATACGTGAAATACTCAAGGAGAAGCAATTTGTAGTGCAGGCCAAGACATCCTTTGAGGACTTTGCAACAGTTGTATGTGAGGATAAACGATCAGCTAGCTTAGATGCTGGCAACGTCAAGTTAACCTACAATTCTCTGCTAGAAAAGGTAAATTTATTATAATAATTATTTTTTTAATTAATAATTAAATCAATTTTTTCTCTATATATTTCAGGCTGAAGCTATAGAAAAGGAACGCATGAAGGAAGAAGTGCGTCGTCTAAGAAAAATGGAAAATGAAATTAAAAATGAATGGTTAGAGGCAAATATATCTGTTGCTGAACCCTATGAAAATGCTAGAAAACTAGTCGAACATTTAGAATCATTTGAATTGTATGAAAAGGAAATTGGTGTTGAAAAGATTTGGGATGATTTTATTAAAGAAAGTGAAGATGCCTGCAGTCATCATCATTCGCGTTCACGTAAATCGAAAAAGAATAAAAAGCACAAAAAACGCGTACGTTCAACATCCCGCTCAGATATTGAAAATGAACTTGTCGAGTTGGAAAAAATTAAAAAGCGTCGCTCAAAATCACGCTCAGTAAGTATTTGATTATTTTTTTGTATATTTCATTAATCTAATAATTATAATTTATTTTTTTATTATTTATATATAGAATTCGCTTAGTTCCATTGGCAGCATTGAAAGCGAAAAGCTGATGAAAAAGAAGAAAAAACGTAAAAATAAATCACGAGCTGTAAGTTTATTATTCTCCTGAGATTTTCACATATTTTTAAAAAAATTCTTTTTGAATTTTTTACAGTCCTCATGCGATTCTGATATGCACAATCATTCGCCACATGCTGCATCAGCATTGCAGCAAAATGATTCAAATTCGCATTCACCGCCCAAAAAGAAGAAAAAAGAGAAACGCTCGAAACGTGAAAAACGTCATAGAAATAATCGATCGCTAACACCATTAAGTCCAACAGTTCAATCAGATTCAGCAACATCTAGAAATGATGAGCTAACGCTTAGCGATGATGAACTGGAATCCAAACGTGCTGCACTACTCGCACAACTCAATGAACAATTGGATGAATAATAATAAAAAAAAATAATAAAAAAAATATAAAAAAAAAACAGTTGACAGCAATACAAAAAAAAAAAAGCAGAAGAAGCGTTAGCATTAGTTTCAGATATAGCCATTATCTATATAGACTATATATTTATATTATATATATATATGTATAGATAATGCTGCAGTTATTATAATGCTCGTCCTCAAAAAAAAAAAGGAAAAAAATGTTCAAATAAAATTGTATGAAATGTATATGCCTTGTGTATGGTATAATTAACGATTTAGCATTTAGATATAATTTCATTACAATTTTCTTATTTTACATTTGTTTTCTAAACGACGAACATTATAATAATATTCACAAATATTCAAATACACTTCCTCCCCCACACACACACAAACAAACTGGCAAGAAATGTAAGTTCATTCGACAGCTATAAGTTCTACTGTAAAGATACAATATCTTATAAGTCGATAAAAAAAAAAAACAAAAAAACTAAATTATATTAATTGCACTTTGTGTGTAAATACAAAATATTCATCATGAGTTTATTCATTTTATATAAGAAAAAAATAAGAAAAATTCATTGAAAATTTTTCTTATTTAAGAATTGTTGAGCAAACTAATGACCAATATTTATAGATAGAGAGAATGAAAATAATATTGAAATCTGTGTGTAATATGAGAAAAGTGATAGATTTTTCAAAAACCGAATTAAAATTTCATTAATATTTTTTTTTAAATTATTTCCTACATTAAGTTTTAATAGTAAGCAACTCATAGAACAAAACAAAAAATAGAATATAGTTTTTTTTACAACCCACAAAATTTCTATTAGAAAAACTATTTAAATTTCATATCAATTCAAAAATAATTCCAATTCCACATAAAAAATATGTACAGCAAAATCATTTTTTGAGAAATATAAGAAAAAGAAAAAAAAGTATTTTTATTTTAGATTTTTCTTTTTTTTTTCTGCTGCTAAGTGAGAAAATTTTTAACATATCTGCAGTGGAATTATTTCAAATATTCAAATTCAGCATAGAAGTCGTCTAAGTTATATCTTGAAAACAGCTAAAAAAAAATCTTATTATATTCTAATCAAATAAAAATATTTTTAAAATTTTTACTAGTAGCTTTTAATGACATTATTGGCGGCGTGTTATATCATCATTTTTTATCTACTTGATGTTTTACTTTCTTTTACGATTTGTTTCTTTTTTTTTCAATTTTGACAAGACGCGAAAATATCAAAGTTTTTATTTATATTTTAAAATTTGAATTCCTTGTACTTCTTTGTTGTTTTTGCTGGATCGGTTTGTTGTCGTTTACGTTTCGATTTTTGGCGTGCCACATGCTCAGCCAACATATCCGATAGATCCTCTTTTTGTAAATGATTTTGTTGTTCACGCATTTGTTGCTCATAACGTTGCGCCATTGCATCATTATCCAAGTCCAATTCACTGGGATCCAATGCCAATTCGACAATACCTTCACGATCTGTAGTTGAACGCACTGGCGCCTGTTTACCTGCGGCTCCTCCACCAGCTGCACCACCTGTGCCGCCTATATCATAGACATGTGTTGATCCCATCATGGAAGCACCAATACGATCTGTACGCTTCTCTGGCAACACCTGATATAATACAGGTGTCTCATTGCTATATGAAAATAAAATAGTTTTTAATTAGTTTAATTATTATTATTATATATATATGCGATTTTCACTTACTCTTCCATTTCGGCTTCAATTTTCTTTTTACGTAATTCAATGTTTTCAGGTGTCTCCATGCCTGCTGGCACACTGGTTAGACCTGAGGGCGTAACTAGACCCTCGACAGGTGTAACTAAACCAGTTTCATCTTGCTGATTAGCCATATCCTCGCCATCTTCTTCCTCCTCCTCAGAGGACTCTTCCGACTCAGATTCCAATTCTCCCCATTGATTACGCTCAATGTCTGCTTCATCAATGCCGTTCTACAATTAATTTAAAATTAAAGAATTAGTATAATTACATATATATTTATATTCCCTAATACTTACATCCAAATCCAGTGTATTCATGCCAAATACATCACCATATAATGGTTTGCCATTCTCATCAACGGGCGGTTTACCCCAACCACCGGCATGATAGCCAAAGGATGTACCCTCTGGTATAGGTGCATTTAAGCCAGGTATTTTTAGATTCGGATACGAGGGTGGCGGTCCATAACGTTGTTGAGCAATCAGCCATGGTGGCGGTATCTTGTGCGAATTGGGACCAACCGGCATGCCAAGTGCAATGCGTAACTCTTCAGATAAATCACCCGGTTTCTTCTCTTTGAGACGTGTCTCAAATTCTTTACCCTCATAGTAAAGATCACCATGTATAGTCATGCGAGGTTTTGTTTGCCATTTGAAGAAGGCATCATGTAATTTTTGATAATCAATATCAATTTTACCCATTTTTGGGCGTACTCGTTCACGCATTTTAGCCTTAAGTGTCTTGGCATCTTCACGTTCCTGCAGTGATTCACGCATCTCCATAATGCCAGTCTTTTTGATGAAGGCAGGCAAATCAAATGGTGGCTTCTCAATACCACGTTTTCCTTGTAAATATTTACGCTTGAAGCACCAATGACGCGGCACTTGCACCGTATTGCGATAAGCCTTTAGCTGCACAAGTAATTTTGGATCACGTGCAGTCACATCATGCATTTCGACAACATCGGGACGTGAGACTAATTGTTTTAGCTCTGCAACACTGAGGCGTGTGAGTTTCTTTAGCTTGCGTTTTGATAATTTCTCTTTATCTTCTTTATTGTCATCATCGTCGTCAGCATCATCATCGTCATCATCGTTCAGTTTATTGGAGGATTTTTTAGCTTTTGCCAAAGCTTCAGCATCTAGAGTTGCCTTGTCCTTTTCCAATGGTTTGGGTTTATTTTCCAATTTAAATATTTCGAAGACACGATAAAATTGACGATACATCGGTGCCAGATCCGCAATAGTTATTTTTTCAGGCACATATCTATAGATTTAATTAAAATTATTAAATTTTTTTTTTAAATATATTTTCCCATAACTTACTCAATAGTCACATCATCCTCGATGTTTTCCGTTTGTTTGGATTCTTTGGCCTTATCTTTATCATCCTTGTTTTTCCGTTTACTGCGACTTTCTTTCTGTGTATCCTTTTCTTTATCCGCAGGCTGTTCATCATCACTTCCAGCCGCTTTTGGCTCGTCTTCAACATCACCTTCTTGTGCTGCATCCTCAGAACGACGAGAAAGTTGCAGTTGCCGTTCATATTCCAATTTTTGTCGTATCTTTTTATTTTGCTTCTTGCGGCGTTTCTTCTTTTTATTTTTGTCTGCTTTACTTTGTTTCCCTGATTTATCATTACTAACACCATTTACTTGATTATCGGCATCGTCATCGCTCTCTTCGCCGATATCGGCAAAGTCGCCGTCTTGCGACGCCCCGTCTGCGCCGTGACCTCCCCGACCATCCACATCAACATCAAATTCAGCTACGCGTTGATCTTTTAAGGCAAGCACATCTTCTAATGCCTTTGGTAGTACCAATTCTTCCACTTTCTTTTCATTTACTTCCTCTTGCGTGTCTTCATCAAGTTCGCCGGGTGGACTGCCATTATCATTGCCATTACCATTGGCCGCCGCCGCGCTGTCGTTCGTTTGCTGCTGCTCTAAATTTACTGACATTAATGGCGCCGGTTGACCATCCTGTATAGATTTATATGCAATGTATTATAAAACTTCAACTGTAAACATTTTACTTACTTCAGGTAGAATTTGGTCCGCCATTTATTTATAATTTAAATAAATAACAAAACTATTTATTTCAGCGAAAACGCAAATTATAGTGATGATCAATGTACTTATCGATTTTTTTTAGTTACCACCACCGTCGGCAAATTTGCAATGCACAAAAATATTTTCGATACATCGTATAAAGTTTTATAATATCGATAAAAGACTATATCGTTTAACATTGCAGCTCTAGTATTTAGCGTGGTTTTTGGATTATCAATGAGCACAGCTGATTTCTAAATAATTACGATCGTATAAATTAAGTATGAATTTATCTTATTAAATACAAAGTGTCAAAAGTTTAATTTTAATTCCTGTATCATTTTCAGTTCCGCATATATAATAACCACACATAATACAGTAATTCAATACAAACAGGGTGCCACATGTACAAAAATGTTCAAGTTTAATTTTGAAGTTAATGAATCGAACTTATTGGATGCCGATGAAAGTCCGTTTAAAAAATCAAAATTGGAAGAGGAAAAAGAGAACGAAACAGACAAGAAGATTGAATGGTATCAGGCTGAAGAAATAAAACCAAGTGAAGAAATATTAAACAGTTTAGATCTATATGAACTTAATGCAAAGGAACTAAAAATTGGAAACATTGATTTGCGCCATTTAATAGCAGGTTTTCTACTTGAAGATATTAAAACTCACACAGACAGTCAAGATATAAAAAGATCTGAAGAAAATCATTCCGATTTAATAGCAGGTGTTTATGAAGGTTTGTTCTTGACAATTGTATATTATTCTATATAACTATAACAAGAGTTTTTTTTTTTTTGTGTAGGTGGAGCAAAAATTTGGGAATGTACCGATGACTTATTAATTTATTTATCCAAAAATTTTGATGAAACAAACTGGAAGAATAAAAGAGTCTTAGATTTGGGCTGCGGATCTGGTCTTTTAGGAATTTATGCCTATAAAAGTGGCGCCAAAATTGATTTTCAAGATTATGTAAGTAAGCATATTTTTTATAGTGGTTTATTCTTAAAATTATTTCTCAAAAAAAAATATTTCAGAATAAGGATGTTTTGGAGAAAATAACAATGCCAAATGTATTGCTTAATATACCAGAAACGTTAACGGATGATGAGAAATTAGAAGAATTAAGAAAATGTAATTTCTATGCTGGTGATTGGTCACATTTTGCGGAATTGTTAAAAGAACTTGATAAATATGACATTATACTAACGTCCGAAACTATATACAATTTGGATAATCAAGAAAAACTATTGAAAACGTTTAAACAACTTTTAAATCCTAACGGTCTGGTGTTGGTAGCAGCCAAAAGTCATTATTTTGGTGTTGGAGGCGGACTTGAACAATTTGTTGATGTCATTAAATGTGATAAAGTTTTTCAAAGTCAAGAAGTTTGGCAAGCGTCAGAAAATTTAAAGCGCGGCATAATTGAATTGAAATTTCAATAAAAAAATGAAAAATCAGAAAAATATCGATAATACCGATGATTTTTTTTTATTCCATATTCGCGAATTACTCAAAACACCCTGTGATGGGGGGTCAAGGAGTGTTGGGCTTTTGTTTTCGTCGAGTCGCAACTCTGTGAGTAAGAACTTTATGAAGATAAAAGAAAATTCAAATTTTACTTTTATAATAATATAATATGTTAAATTGCATATACATATGTAAAGATTACGTATTACAGTTTTTGCCACACGCCTCACACTCACTAATTTTGAACAAAATATATTTTTCAACACGCTGCACGGAAAACGAACAAAACAAAAACAAAAACCAACAAAAAAAAAACTCAATTTACTGTTGCAATCGATGCTCATACGAATCTCAACAATGGCGGCGAATTTCTTTGCTATCGAAACAGAAGATACACGGCAAGAAGGAGAAATTGAAACACAAAATCTTTGCTGTTGTGAATATATTGGACATAATAAGCAGCGCTCACATATATTAGGATGCTGTTGTAATTGTGAAGACTTTGACTTGGTATGCACGCGGTAGGCAATAAATTAAACACACACATATATATAAATACTTACACACACACACATACATACATGAATACATAAACTTATTGGCTGAGTGTCGAGTGTTTACATATCAATATCAAGACTTATCAGTCTTATTGGCTATACAAACGATATCGAAGCTATATAAGTAAAGCTACCCGCATAATTGAGACTGATAAGCAATCTACATATATATATATTAGCTAATATTTGTTATCTGGATTATACATAAATTGATAATAAAATTCTTTTGACAGATTTATAACGTGCAAACGCATCGAGAATCGTAACGTGGACAGCATGTTGATTGCATTCCAGGATCGATTGCGTTTACCATGGCGTGGCGGCGCCAAACGCATCTCACCCGCTGCCTTGGCACCGGCATTAATATTACCACTTATGATGGGATTGGCAGCACTTAATGCTAAAACTGGAATAGTATTAATGCTAGCATTGATCGGATTTGTATTATGGGGCATGCAAGTGGCCGAGCGTACGGCAACAAAGACTACATTCTTTTTAAGCTGGATAGTATTTTCTGTAATCTATATGATGATAATATTTGAAAGTGAGGTGCCATTATTGGAACTATTGCCAGAGGAGAACTATATATTATTGTTGTTCTCATTTGGAGCATTATATGCATTATATCGCACCAAGAAATTGTCAGCACTTAATCTAGTTACTGCACAATATGGTACAACGCCCAAAGATGAATTGCCGGGCATCACTGAAGCATCAAGTGGCGAGGAGCAAGCTGAACAGCAAGCAGAACATACAGGCATCAACATTGATGATGATGATGATGATGATGCGGATGTTATTGGCATTGGCAATAGCTCAGAATGTGCCGGTCTCATGCAGCATGCTCAACCAAATATATGTGAAAGTTGCCGCAAGGTAACACCAGCGCGTGCCTATCATTGCGCTGTCTGTGGCAGCTGTGTCAAGCGTCGCTCTCATCATAGCTTTTGGCTTAATTGTTGCATTGGTGAGCATAACTATCGTTGGTATCTGCTGGCACTGGGACTCTCTGAATGTGCATTAATGATGGGCGCCAATCTGACACTGACAGCGGTTTGTCATCCATTTTTGGTGATACGTTTGCTTGGAATTCCACTACTTTTGCCCGACGACTGTAGCGAGGTCTTTGAGGACTTTGAGTAAGTGAATCCATGGCGCAGCTTAAGAAGATTATATAATTAATTATTTGATTATTTTACAGTTTGGGCTTAGCATTTGTTGTGGCCATCTATGCTTTGCTAATTGTTGGCTATATAACAATTGTTCTAGTGCGTCATTTATATCTTTGGTGGCGCGGCTCCAATCTGCATGAATATAATCGCCCCACATTGATCAATGTGAATCGTAATCGTGTTTGGAGCAATTGGCGTGCAATTTTAAAGTAATATGATAATGCATAGTATTTCGATCGATCGTTGTTAAATATCGTTGATACTATCATTATCGAAAAATGCAAGTCAATTATATATGCAAAAGGATCGCTTCACGATAGTATTAACGATAGTACTTAAACATACCGCAAAAACATATTATAGAAGAAAGCATATGGTAGAAAAGCAAAAACTCTATTCGGCATATGCCGAAGATTTTCATATCCTTGCAGTCTTCAAAGAAATCAAAAACTCAATTTTAAAACGATCGTTCATATGCTGGCTATATGATATAGTAGTCCAATTTAAACAAAAATTCAGTTGTCACAAAAGTTAAATCGTGGAAGTTTCAGCTGGAAAACATAAGAAAAAAATGTTCATATAAAAAATGTAATTTTCTACTGATCTGCTGATCGTGTAGATTAGTCGATACTGGTCAAGAATATGTATACTTCCGCCCCTTTATCATTTGGGCGTTAAAAACTTCTAGCCAAAATAAATATACGCACTGCAAGGGTATCAAAAAAAAGAGAAAGAATTGAAAATAACTAAGCGCATTTGAATGTTATTAGTTACATGTCTGACTCAGCCGAATATCCTAAACTATATAGATATAGTTATATACATACATATATATATATTTATATAAACTAAAGCCTTGATTTCATAATATGCAAATATACAATATGCTAAAGTATACGCACAGTTTTCAAGGCTTCAATTGCGATACTCTCTCTCTCTATAGTTCTCATATTACTTGCAATTTGAGGCAAAAGAAAAAAAAAATTACCAAAATCTTAATTTAAATGTAATTAATTTATGTGCTTACTATATATAATATATATATACATATATATATATATAATTTATTGTTTATATAAATTTAGAGAATGCAATTTTATATATTATTTTTGATGATAATTCAAATAGATTTATAGTTATATATACTAAAAATATATATAAAATGCTAGTAAATTTGTAATTGAAATTTATTTAGTACACAAAAATGTAGTAAAAACAAAAAACAAACTTAAGCATAAAAAAATCAACAAATAAAACTAAAAAAATCAATTATAAAATTATTTATATATAGAACTACCATAAACTATCTTCTCTTGGCTTATAATCCGGCAGCAGTTCCCAGATTTTCATGCGCCAACGTAAACGACGCTCTTCCGTTTCTTTCTCCAGGCGTAAAATTTGTGGTAAACGTTGCCAACAATCAAGCACCTTCCACTTCAGATGCCTGAAAATAGACATAGGGATTATTATCAGCTAATATTTGCTGCTGCTGTTGTCACTTACCATTCATGATGTGATATAGCTTGACGCATTTTAGTATCTTCAATCATGCGATTGCCTGTCGTATAATTATGCCAACGTGTAAACAAATGTTCCATAGCATGCAATGCATGCCAATCGATGGCCACTTGCATTTTCTTCTTTTCATCCTGTACATAGATAATCCAGGATTGAAACATGCGTCGTTTCAATGCACGTTGATAGCATTGCATGGCACGTACACGTTTCTCACGCTGCAGGAATGCTGTATATGTACGCCAAGCATTGAAGGCATTGCGTTTGTAGAGGTGACGGCAGAACTCTTCACATTTGACCAAATTGTCGCGTTTACGTTGTAGCAAACGTTTGAATCCTTCCATGCCAATGCGACGTAGTAGTAGCCGGCGACTAAATTCAACAGCTTTGCGTTGATTCTCAATGAAACGTTGACGTTCGCGTTCTTTTAATATCTTGGCCATTTTTTCCTGGCGACGTTTCTCTTTTAACACCTCGATGCGCAAACGTTTTGCTTCCTCATCCTCCTGACGCTGCATGTATTTTAATTAGAATTAGATTAAAAATTCAATATTACAATTTAGGACTGCCTACCTTTGCCTCCTCCTGTGCCTGCTTGGCTGCCTCACGTTCAGCATCTGCCTGCGCACGTCGCTGACGCGCTTGTTCATGTCGTACACTGCGCTCCAAGGCACGTTCCTGCATATGCTGTAGGAAACGTGGCTGCAGCAAGGCTCTACCTTGCAGCTTCTCGAATTCTTCATCCTCGGCATCACGTAGACTGCCAATAAGTTGCAGGCATTTGGCTTTAGCTTTTGCCTTGGGATCACCACAACGTATAACAGTTTTTAGCTCCTGCTTAAGATCCTCGCGGGCCTCTTTGGCTTCATCGCTAAGCTTATGCAATTTGAGCTGCATTATCAGACGTTCCTGTCGCTCCAGCTTGATGCGCTGCAAATCAATGATGTCCTGCTGCACTTTAAGCCTGTTAAATGAACAAGTGGAAATTAAAATTGAAACTGATAAAAGAAAATTATTTAATTTTTACTTATTCTTAAATTGTTTTGCCATTTTTACTGCCTCCTCTCGCTGCTCCAATGATTTTTGTGCTATTTTCTCCGCTGTATCAATTGCTGGCGATGTTCCACGCTTCTCATTACGCTGACGCCTTTTCTCCTGCTTCACCTTGGCAAGAAATGCATTAATCTTTTGTGCACGATCACCTCCTTGTGGTTTACCCGTATCCCGTTCAATCTTCTCCATGCTCACATAATGTATCCACTTTAAGAAATATTTACGCATTAAACTAATTTCCGTATTGCTGCGTGCCTGAAACAATTGATCAATGATACGCTGCTTCTCATGTGGAACATTTTCTCCACTGCTGCTGCTGATGCTGCAGCTACTAAGTGCACTGCAAAGTTGTGTCTCCGGTGTCGTCGGCTGTTTAGGCAATAGCACAACCTTTGGCAGCTCAATGCGACGTATGACCAGCGGCTCGAAGGGTCCGTCAACGGGTGATGGTGTTTTCTCTGCATTCTTTGCACATGTTTCTGTCTTTGCCGGCAACTGAAATTGTACATGCTTCAAAGGTGGCATATCAGCTATTTTAGCATCAAGTTGCACCTTTTGCTGCTCAGCTGCCTCCAATTGCAGCTCATACAGTGCCTCTTCAGCCAGATCGGATATAACGGAATCAATGCCATCACTAGTATTTGAACAGCTCGATGATTCACGTTGTAATTGTGCTGGTTGCTGTTGCTCCTGATCTTGTGCCTCTGGCGACGTCTGTTGCAGTTGCTGTTCCTGCAGCTCCTCCTCGTGACGCACGGTGCGCATGTGCAACATTTGTCGTTCTGCAGCGGCACGCATTGGTTTCAATAGCTCTTCGGTGGTCAAGAGTGGACTCGGTGTGCGGCAACGTTGCAACAATTGTGCTTTACTCTCATCCAGCTGCACTTGCTTGCTAAACTTACGATACTCGAGCATATCTAATTCTATGCCACATTCATTTGATGGCTTCACTTCCTTCAATTGTTCACATGGCAACCAAGTCTGTTCAATATCTGCCTCTGGCTCCGGTTCCAATTGCCGCAGCAGCGATACTGTTGCCATCTGCTTGTTAGTCGAACACATTTTTGACGCCTGGCTCAGCGCCTCGACGGGCGTTTTGTAAAAATCATCAATATGTCGTGCAGCCTGTGCCAAACTTTGCATTAATGGTCCATGGTTAAGTTTAAAGTCCGGTTTAATGGGACGCACATGTATCTTACGCTCTGGCAATCGTGGATGTTGTCGTGCCAATTGTTGACGAAACTTTTGCAATTGATTGTGCATACAACGCTGATCTACTTCCAAGTTGTGAGCTTTTGTTGACTCAAATGTGTTGACATGACCCACTGTGGCCAAAGGCAGTTGACGTGGTGCTTGTGAGAACTAAAATTAACCAGTGAGAAAAGAAAAACTCATTGCATACGCAACACAAGGATGTACACACACACACCCACACATGCAATTCAAATGCAACTGAAATCTCATCTCTATTTGCGAATGTGATGGGGAAAAGGATAAGCAAAGAACAAGCACCGTTATTTTTGCAAAAGCAGGTGATCACTGCACCTTGGGCTAATTATGCAAGTTTCGTGTTGAATTTTAAGTTTTTTGCATTTTTAATTTATATTTATTTAAATATTAAAATATATAAATTATATTAGTTATTAATAAAAAAAAAAAATAAAATTTAATTGTTTTAATTGATAAGCAATTTTGCGTTTAAATTATTTAAAAATAATTTCTTGAATTTACATATATAAACATAAACAAATGCAGATAAAGTATAAAATAAAATTTTACAATATTAATTTTTTAGATAGAAAATATTCATTGTATACAAAAATGTAAATATATGTAAATATATTTGATAAATTCATGCACTTACTATTTCATGCCGCATATCCATTATAACACTTGGATTTAAATGATTCGGCTGTTCACCATCGATAAGTAATTGCGACTGATGTTTACCAACATAATCCACCTCGATAAGGCGACGCACTGCTTCTGTTTTTAAACCCATAGGATCCGCATTTAGCTGACGTTTCCGTATACGATCCCATCTGGTAAGTTTATTTGATTTTTCACGACGTTTCTGCTGTGACATTTTCTCAAAATATTTTTAATTAAATTTATTTCGAATATTTTCTTTTGTCTAGATGAGAAAAAAAAACAAAATAAATTCAGAAATGAGCATGTAAACAACTGTAAAATGTTGTCTAGGCAACCAAAGTATTGCCGGCTGTCAAGTGAAAATATTTGTATTATTTATTTAAATGTTATTCATGTAAATAAAAAAAAAAAACTAAAAAATATTTTTCAGCTGTAATCTCGTCCCTGCATACGAATGTTATGTGAAAGCCATAGAAAAAGTACCGCTATTCCGCAAGGCAAGCGACGTCGCGGCAACAGCTGCTGTACAAGCACATTGGGTCAAATATGCAAATGGTATAAAAATAAAGCTAGAAAATTTACATTTGGTAAAAATAAAAGTCGCATTTTTTTTTTTTTAGCAATTTTAAAGCGCAATTTTGTTAGAATTTTTTTTTTATTTATTTAGAAAACTGTTTTTTTTTTTTATTAGCAATAAATGCGATAAATATACATAATAATAACACAATTTTGGGACTTTATGTGAAAAGCGTAGTTTATGCTGAGTGAATTATTCATTTCGATTTTGAAACTTGAAAGCTCCTCCAATAATTATTTAAGCAGCTGGATCCTTCTTAGTCTTATCCTTTTTAGCCTTTTGTTTGTCAGCAGCTGCTTGCTCCAGATCAATTGGTGCTGGCTTCACAAATGGTATTTCATCCTGAAACTTGGCTGGCATATATTTCTTTAGTGGCTCTGGTACCTTAACGCCAGTCTCTGTCTGATGAGTCTCTAGAATAGCACAAATGACACGTGTTGCCGCACACATTGTGGCATTCAACATGTGCACATAATCAACAGCAGCATTCATCTTCTTTGTTTGTCCATAACGAACAAGCAGACGACGAGCTTGATAATCCAGACAATTGGAACAGGAGACCAGCTCTCTGTAGGCACCGCTGCCGCCAAACCAAGCTTCCAGATCAAGTTTCTTTGAGGCAGCATGATTGAGTGCACCGGATACAATGTTAACGACACGATATGGAATACCCAAAGATTGACAGAATTGCTCAGCATTGCCAATCATTTCATCCATCATTTCCCAGGATTTATTGTCATGCGGTGAGGTCAAAACAAACTGTTCAACCTTTTCAAACTGATGCACACGGAATATGCCGCGTGTATCGCGTCCATGTGAACCAACTTCTTGACGGAAGCAAGTAGAAAGACCAGCATATTTAATAGGCAGCGTTGCCTCTGGCAGCCATTCATCACGATGATATGCAGCAATAGGTTGCTCTGAGGTAGCTATTAAATATTTCTCATCAGTGCCAACATCCTCGGCACGTTCGCTACCCTTGCCAACAACCTTGTAGAGTTCCTCATCGAACTGCGATAATTGAGCAACCTCCTGCATAACATCTTTGCGCATAAAGAACGGTGTGTACAATGGGACAAAGTCACGGGCATAAAGTAAATGCAGTGCATGTTGAATGAGTGCCTGTTCAAGGAATACTGCAGCACCAGTTAGAAAATAGCCACGTCCACCAGATACAACGGCACCCTTCTCAGCATTCATGCCGTCAATCATAACAATGAGATCCACATGCGAATATTTGCCTCGTTTCTCACAATCACCGAATGTGCGCTCCACACGATTCTCATCTTCATCATTGGAAACGGGTACAGATTCATGCAGATGATTGCCAACTTCACGTAATGCTGTGTTACGTGTTTGCTCAGCCAATTCTAATGCTTTTTGATTCTCAGTCAAGGCATCATCGATGAGTAAGCGAACTTTCTTAATGTCATTAACGGTTAATGTTTGCAATGTTTCAGCTGTTAGTTGCGTCAGATCAGCACGTAATTCAGCTGCCAATTCAACATCTTTGTCAGCATCCCCCACCGGTTCCTTCTTTTTCATTTTCTCGCCAATTACTTTGCTGCAGACGTTTTTCACCTTATTCAAATTATCGGCCGTGTGACGTCGTTGACGCCATTCGGTGTCTTTCTCAATGACAGTCTCTACTAATGCAACATCTTTGAAGCGTTTCTTTTGATTCTCGCGTACAGCATCGGGATTTCCGCCCTTATCGCTGCGAAACAGATCCAAATCAAGTACCATTTTTCTTTTTTTTAATTTATTTTTTAGCGTTCGTTTCAATCGAATTTGCACGGTCAATTTCGTCAGCAGCGGTTTGTCGGCGGCGTTTGTCACAACGTGGCGACGATACTAGATATGATCAAAAATATTTGGTAACTGTTAAAAGTCACTAGTATTCATCACACATGTAAATTATCGTTGTGTTGTGACTATTGTGTTATGTCAATATCTGCAATAATTTCTATTTATTCAAATTTTGCACACTTGTGTCTTGCGTAGACGTTTCTCAAGAAACAGTTTATGTAATTTGAAATTTTAAAATTATAAGCAAACGTTGTGTGTTTTAATAAAATTTAGACTGCTCATCTCTATGCACATTAAAGATGAGTTAACATCTTGCATATATATCGATAGTTTTTGGCACATACAAAGCACAGCAGCCCTGGTGCGCTTGAGTGTGTAAAGTGTTCAAAAAAAAAATAAAACAAATCTTATTGGAATTCCATTAGCTTTGCCACAATGGATCTCATTGAGCAAGAATTAAATGATATACGTGCAAATTGTGAGCGACAAATAAATAATAGTAAAATAATTAGCTGCAATTCATCGCTAGTGCGTATTGATCTCTTGCCAAACAAACCCAATCGTTCAATGACAGTTTGTTTACGTTTTCCGGCTGAAAATTATCCCGCAACTTCATCAATTCTCGTCGAGCTTAAAAGTCGCGCTTATTCTGATAAATTACTTGCTGAGCTTACACGTCTTATTGATGCCCATGCCAATGATAATTTGGGTGAGCCACAAGCATTGCGAGTATTAGGCTTTACCCAACAATATTTATTAGATAATCCGTTATGCATTTGCCTCGACGAGATTAAACAATTGCGCACGGAACTCAAAGATCTTGAACAGCAATCCCAAGAACATGTTAGCCAATTGAAGCTACGTCAACGTACAAGCTGTGTGGAACTCATTGCACGTGGTGGCCGTTATATATATCGCATCACAGCCGCTGTACCCGACACTTATCCCGATCAGTGTGTCGAGCTACGTAATCAGGAATCAAATTTACCAACTGTGCTGCTACGTTATCTTAATGGACAATCGCGTGAAATAGCACGTCAATGCGTGGAGCCAGCATTACGTTTGAGCAAAGATGAATTGGCCAATTTTCGTCCATCGCGCAGTTTATATCGTACATTAAAATTTTGCCTAGAGGCAACGCGTGATTTTTATATGGAATTGTGTCCAATTTGTGATAAAACTGTATTGCCGGCACAACCAGAGAATTTGATAGTGGATGAGAATGCCGATGGGTTTGTGGAGCGTGTATATTGTGGCCATTTATTTCATCAGGGTTGTCTTAAAAATTATTTGGCTGAGCCACCATTTCCTAAAGGTGGTAAACTATGTCCTGCCAAGCGACGTCATCCACGTTCCGATGCACGTTCCTACATGGGTAAGGCGCAGACAGCAGCAGCAGTAGCAGGAGCATCATCATCATCGACAGCTGCTAGCAAATTGGAGCATGGCGTTTGTGGCATTAAATTGGCACATGACCGTTGGGTGGTCAGCATTAAGACAGCCGAAGCACGTTGGGCACAGAAACAGGCGCGACAACGTGAACTGGAAGAAGTCGTTGATTTTCTGCAATAATTGAGCTTATGCATTCAATACATTGGCAAAGGGAACAAATAAATATTTTACATTTATATATATTTTTTTTTGTATATATAAAATATATACGATAATTTATCATTATCTTTAATTTTGTGATGTAAACTTTTTCGAATACGCTTAAAAAACAAAAATGATAAAAACATGTCTGAAGATGCTAGTTATAAAATAATGAATATATAAAATATAAATAATAAATAATGAATATAAATAATTTGTTAATGGTTAATGACATTGAGAGAATTATGAGCTTAAATATTTATGCATATGTCCATATGTTAGCATTGCAAAGATTTGTAGATATTTCTGCATTTTGTTTTGCAGAAAGAGTATTTTATTGTGCGACTAGTTATTGGGATGCTGCATGCTGTCTTCGAAGTCCTTATCTCCTAATGACAATTTGGCAGTTTAGAAACCAGTTATAATTTCATCATCTTCATGACGTTTGATGGGATCACCTTTGATAAGCGATGAGATGAGACTGCAATAATATAATGAATAAGTATAAAGTAAGAAAGCTAAAGTCGAATATGCTCGACTATATGATATCCGGTACCCAAAAAAAATGGAAGTTTCTTCTTTGTTTATAATCGGATCTGGCAAAAATCCAAAATAAACTTGATCTGCTCTATGGGCACCGGGTATAAATATGTATATAATAGTGATACATACCAGTACAGTCCCACAAAGAACATGATAAAATAGAAGCCCAGATAACACATACAATTACGCAAATGCACCTTCAATAGGCCGCGACTATGTATATCAACGGGATCATAGACACCAAGACTATCACGACGCTGTCGATGCAATTCATAATATAGCCACACTACCATTGGTAAATTGAGTAAAAACATTATCCAGTGGCTAAAGAGAAAATTAATATAAGTAACATAAATTTCTCTCAGTGTAAATTATTTACCCGCAGATGAGCAGCAGAAAACAGAGCAATGCATGTGAACCAAATTTGGGTATTACCCAAAAGTTAAGACGATGGCAACATTCCTGTGCATTTAAATAGTCACATTCCAAGTCGGCTAATGTCAACACCTTTAATATTTATAATAATTTTCATTAATATTTTTTAATAATTTTTAACAGCCGGCTGCAACACCAACAACAACAAAAACAAGAAAATTTAACGCACATAGTAAATTAATAATAGTAGAATAGCTCCATATACAATAAGTGTTATGCAGAACACAGCTGTTTCGGGTAGAAACATAATTGCACTAAAGTTTTACACGTTTTGCTTAAAATTAAATTAAAATAAATTCGACATGTTCGCTGTTGTTTTTAATTAGTTCAATGCAAACAGTGTTGTGCAACGCACTAAATACGCGTATGCAGTGGTTTTTTTTTTATATTTCAACAGGTTGGCAGCATTGCACATTTTTTGTGATGTCATAAAATTCGTAATCGATATTTTTTTATAATTTGTTGTTATGTAGTGTATATCGATGTTTTCATTTTTCGCATTTTTGTTCAGCTCTAACACGATTTGTTTTTTTTTCTTAGTCATTTGTAAACAAATCATTTGCAATTCTGTGGAAATTTGTTAAAAATAATCTATAAATGGGTGGAAAAAGCTATTATTGTGATTATTGTTGTTGTTTTATGAAGAATGATTTGAATGTACGGAAATTGCACAATGCGGGAATTTCACATACAACAGCAAAAGCAACATATATGCGACGCTTTGAAGGTAATTCAACAGCAACAATTTTTTAATTTTTTTTTATAAAAATTTATTATATATTTATAGATCCACGTAAAATATTAACAGCAGAGCGCTTAAAAAAGCCATGTAAACGTTATTTTGCCGGCTATTGTAAATTTCAATTACTCTGCAATTTTAGTCATTATAATGAAAAACAATTGGAAAAATTACAAAAACTTGGTACGTTAATTTTAAACAATTTGTTATTAATATTTTGTATATACAAATTTATTATTATATTTACAGCTAATAAACAAAACAAGAAACGTTCCAAGAAGAAAAAAGGAATTTCCTGTCAAAGGCGACAAAAACAAAAGTTGCCGCCATCCCTACAGTCAATAAATTTAATAAAAACAAAACAAAGTGAATGCGAGGCAATAAGTTGGGGGAAAACAATTTAATCTACAGTCGAGTATGCTCGACCCATGTGATACCCGGTAAAAAAAAATTGTTTATAATTAGTTTTGATTCAAATTTAGATTTTGATCGATTTCTGACGGCGGTAGGGGCGTGGCAAAAGTTTAATATAAACTTGATGTGCCTGCAAAAAGTTTCTAGCTCTTATAGTCTCCGAAATCTGGGTGCTCATACGGACGTACAGACGCCATTACTATTGAACCTGAGCAAGAATATATATACTTTATGCGATCGGCCACGCCTACTTGTAGGCGTTATATACATTTGCTGAAGTTACAAAGTCATTAAACCCTTAGTTACCCTATGGATACCGGGCAAAATTAAAAAAAAAAAAAGTTATAATAAATATAAATGTATATAAATTTCTATAAATAAAATGTAAATTTTACTATTAAATTTTACGATTCACTTGTTGATTTTCCATTTAAAATATTTATAACTTTATCCATAATTCGTGCGATTTTTAAATTTATACGCAACACACGTGCAAATTCATAATGAAATGATTTTGGACTGTGACCGCTGAGGTTCTCCTGATCCGGATCACTAAGATGTGCTAGTAGAAAGTAACAAAAATGTTCCAATTCACCTTCGACAGCATAAAATAATGATGCATTACCAGCACGTGCTTCATTAGCATTTAAAATCTCAGATTTTAATTGACGACCCAAAAGTTTGCCTTTGTTTTGTTCAAGTTTATCGCAAGCTCGTTCATAAAATTTAGCAAACTTTTTCTCATCTTTATGTTCGGCAGTTTTGTTAGTACTATTACTATTATTATTATTATTATTATTATTATTAATCTGTATTCTTGTTTCATCTGTTGTTTCTTCCATTGGACGTCGATAAATTGATGCACCAAGTTGCCTTTGATCTATTATATCGCATATAATTTCAGCCATTCTATAACGATTATGTCGCACAGCAATATGTAAAGCTGTATATCCATCATCATTAGTTTTTAATAATAAATTTAGATCAATATGCATCATTAATTCACGTAATGATTCCAAATGCACATTATTTATGATGGCCATATGTAATGCTGTATTTGAATCCTCATAGATATGATTTGGTAGTACTCCGGCATTAATAACAATTTTAACAATTTCCGGATCACAATCATTGGTCAATGCAATCTGTAGACAATCCTCTTCATCCAGAGTAAGTAAATCATTGAAATCAACATTTTGTTTAAGTTTTGACCAAACATAAACCTGACGCTGTACACCATAAATATCGCTATTTAATATCGCTTGATGTATAGGACTGCAACAATATATGAAAAAGAAGAATATGTAGAATAATCAATTTTCAGCAGATAATTTCTATGGCAGCTATATGATATAGTGGTCCGTTAAGGATGCAAATTTTTAAGAGTATATATTGTCAATAATGAGAAATTAGTTTTGAGTTGCAACAGACAGACATGCATATATGAATTCTGCTGCCGATGCTGATCGAGAATATATATATAATTTGGTGTGTCTGCCACGCCTCCAAAGAGACGTTACAAACATCTCTTCAAAATAAAAATATATATCCTCTGCAAGTATATAAATAATTATTAGTGTTATAAAATACTTACAGTAGTCCCTCGTCTGACATAAGATGTGCTTTCAGATATTCTCTGGCCATTGTCGTTGCTATCGTTTTTTGAGTATCAGCATTGATGAAATCGACAACATCATTACAAAGTTCAAGTACATTTATATCACTCAGACATGATGATAAATTTGATATAACTGAATCTCGACGTTGTTCAATATTATTGTTTGGACTAGCATTAGGAGTCTGTAGAGAAAAATCAATCAATTAAAAATTAAAGAAATTTTTTATGAATTTATTTACTGAATTTTCCAATTTCTTTTTCTTGATAGGCGGCAATGGTGTCAACTGTTTATCCTCACGTTCCTGCAATGCCATTTGGGCCGCAGAACGTTTAACCACCTGCGGCACACATGTATTACGTTTTCTACCACGTTTGCGTGGCACTTTAACATTTGTATCTGCAGGTGTTGCTGTAGCTGTTGCTGTTGTTGTTGGCTCTGTCGTTGTTGTTCTTGTTGCTGTTGTATTGGATAATTCCTTTTTAATTGTTTCTTCTTCCTTAACATTAGTTTTTTCATCAGTCTCTTTCTCATTCACTTTGACTTTCACTTTAGCTATTACTTCTGTTATCTTTTCTTTTATTTCTTCTTTAGTCTCGATCGTTGTTGTTTTTTTTGCTATTTCAATTTCAGTTTGTGTTGACGCATTCACTTTTTGGGATTTTTGTTCATTTCGAATGGCGCATTGTTTACACTGTGGAGGTGGTGAGGAGGGGCCTGTTATCGAGATTGTTGACTTATCGCTGCTGCTCCGGCCATTGATAGCGTCGATAACGCGTTGTTGTAGTGCTTTATCTGGTAAACGCATAAGCAATTTAAAAATGTCCTCGTAAATGGACTGATGTGATTTACGTTGTATATACGTATTTGTTATCACATTCGTTTGTTGCACATGTCTTATGCGCACATTTGCAGCATTTATTATAGGTGGCGTAATGACCGCATTTTGTGGTATAATGACAGCATTTTGTGATTTCAATTTAATATCTGGTGTTGTAACGCGTATTTGCTGTGTTTTCGTTAATAATACTTTCTTCATTATTTACAATTTGATTTGTTTACCGATTTGATGTTTGTGTTCTATTTAAGGGGATTTCTTCTTTTATTTTCGTTGAAAATTATATTAAACTGGTGTTTCCCCAACACGCTTGCACTGACTACTACAATTATACGAATGTAGGGCTGCAGTAAATCATTGTGTATGACTGTCATTTTACAGCACTGTTCTGTTCATATTGCAAAATCGATAAATATGGTGCAATTTTTTTTACTTTTTAATATCTAAAAAATTACAAATACTAAATGAAAATTCTACTAAAATTATTTTTATTTTTTTTTTTTTACAAGAGATGCTAATTTAATGCCAAGTCATTAATTGATTTATCGTGCTGTAACGATTGATTATTTGAATCGATAACAAAAGTTAATTATTTTATGTGAATGGCAACAGCAGGCTGAGTTTTTTCCATCCATATTTTGTATATGTGTGTGTGTGCGCCTAATGTTAACATAAATATATGAAAAAAAATAAAATCTCATTAATATAGTGCGACTGCTAACTTATTTTAAGCATTACTAAATGAGTGAGTTTCGTGTTAATTATTGTTAATTGTCAATACGCTAAATATTTCATATAAATTTTGTTTTAGGTACGCGTAAGATGGACTCGCATTCACGATATGGACGCAATTTTTCTGGTGGTGGTAGTGGCGGTGGTGGAGGTGGAAGTGGAAGTAGCGGCAGCCAATATAGGCGCTATAGTCGCTCCCGTTCGCGTTCCCGGTAAGTTATAACACAAATAAATCAAATATTTATATATGTAAATGATAAATAAATAAAATAATTGTATACACAGTGATCGAAACAGAGAACAATCTAGTGGCTACAGGCGCCGCAATACACGTTCACGCAGTCGGGAACGTTCGATGAATCATTATCGTAATACTGGCAATAACAACGACAAGGATTTATATCGTGATTTAATTAATGAGGATTACAAAGATGATCGTGGGAGTGGTGGCGGTGGTGGTAGTAGTAGTGGTGCTGGTGGTGGTGGTGGTGGTAGTGGCGGCAACTATAATAATTATAACAATTCACGTAATAATTTTCATCATCGTCGGGATGATAATTATGATAATGAGCGTGATCGTGATCGTGATCGCGATCGGGATCGAGATCGTGAACGTGAACGTGATCGGGATCGAGATCAACGTTGGAAAAATTATGATCGTGAACCACGCGACTTTGATCGTGGTGGTGGCGAGCGCAGGTAAAAAACAAATTTAAAAAAAAAATAATAATGTTAACATTTATAAATAATTTGAATTTTATGCTCTTGTTTTTTTTTTTTTTTTTTTGTAGTCGCGACTTTCGTCATCATAATAATAACAATGGCAATGGCAATAACGCTGTGGCCAATAACAATCGTGATCGTGACAGACGTCATACATCAGATGAAGATAGCTACGATAGTGATGAGAGCGATGATAGCCAATATCGTCGCAAGCATATCAGAACCAGCCACGAGGCTTTAAATCAAATTATAATATTTGGTTTAAAAATGCACATCACTGAGGCGGATGTAAGTATTGAAAGTTATAGTCGGGTGTCTGCTCGACTATCTATATAATAGACGGTAATTTACTATAGATCCTGAACAAGAATATGCATACTTTACATAGTAATTATATCCTTAGGTGCCCTATGGGTACCGGGTGTAAAAAGTACTTTATGAAATATTTATTAAAAAAATTCTTAACAATTTTTCATTCTTATGCAGATTTTGGGTGCGCTGATACAAGTGAATATGGAGCCATCATCTATACGTTTAATACGCAAACGACCGACAGGTGGGTTACAATATCGAGCAATATTTATTTCAGAATTATTTTTTTTTTTTATTATAATTTATTATTGCGATTATGTGAAAAAAAAAACATCACTTGGCGTAAGTATTTTGGCAGTAGTTTGGCGGCGAAATGTTTGCATCAGCAACTAAAATTGAAATTACATTTGTTGGCATTCCTATCCAAAAAAAAAAACCAAACAAAAAAAAATGTTATATTAAACAAAAAAAAAAAAAAAATTACATATTTTTTTATCAAAAAAAAAAATTATTTTGTATCTGCTTCTATCTAAAATTTAGGTGCATCACGCGGTTTCGCATTTGTCGAGTTTAATACCGTTGAGGAAGCAACACGTTGGATGGAAATTACTCAGGTATCACAACAACAACAACAAAAACAACAAGAACAAAAAATGAATTGAAACAGAAAAGCAAATAAATAATTAAACATTCCGGCAATTAATAAATTGCTTAAAAAAAATGGAATCAGCTTTAAGTTCAGTTATAATGAAAAATCTAAGCTAAACTATTTTTTGATTTTAAAATTTTTTAGTTTTTGCTATTTTTTTACTGTCTGAAGTTGTTGTCCCTATTTATAGTAAACTGAACTTAAGGTTAAAATTCTAATTTCAATGTATATATAAAAACTAAATGACAACAACTGTGCAACAACAACAAGAACTGTGCAACAACTAGAACGAGAACCAACAACAAATGGCGCGCGATTTATAACAAAAATCTAAAGCAAAACACACACAGAAGCAATGTCTGGTGACTGTGTACAATGTGCAACTTATTTTGCTAGCCCAAAGATCTAAAGAAAACTAATCGTTATTTTTTTTTCTTCTTTTTTTTTTCTCTCTTTTCTCGCTCTTCTTTCATTCAGGGCACATTGAAATTGGGAGATCAACGTGTATCACTACAATATAGTCACAAACGTATCACAGATTGGCATTGCGTTAAGGTAAGTCTGTGTTGCTCAGATATATATATATATAATTAATAATTGTATTTTCTTTAGTGTGGCGTCTACAATTTCAAGCGTAGATTTTCCTGCTTCATGTGCACTGCATCACGTGCTGAAAGCGAAAGCATCTTCTCTGGCGGCGGTGAAGGCATCGATGAAGTTAGCCCGATTCTAACAAAAAGTATGTATAAATCTATTTAATTTTTTTTATTTTTTTTAAATTATTTTTTTATGTTTGTTTTTTTATTAATTTAATTTATTTTATATATATTTATTATAATTTATTTTTATACATTTTCATATACTTGCTGAGTGTAAATTCTAATTTGATTTTCTTAATTTTAACAAATTTTTTCTAGAAATAATGCTACGAAATTTGGATGCATTAACAACAGAGGAAAGCGTATTGAGCGCACTGCAAAAAGTCTTGCCAAAATTGGCCAAGACTATAACCAAAGTGTTAATCAGTCGCGATACATTAACTCAAACATCTCGTGGCTTTTGTTATTTGCATTTTGATACACTTGTCGATTCCATGGATGTACATAATGCATTAACTGCATTGGATCCAGCTCTGAAGATTGATGAACGCGATGGTAAATAATTTCGCATTAAATTCTAGTATCTTTATCTTAATATTTCTCTGTATATATTTATTTATAGTTACTGTTAGCTATTGCATGGATGCAGAGAATCGTCATATATTACCAAAGGATGCTCATGGTGGCAATAGTAATGCTAGTAATATACATAGCGGTGCAATGGCAGCTGTGCCGCCATCTGATGCTGGCGGTGAATATACATTGGCGGATGTACCACGTCTTGCCGAATATAGTGCATCATTATATGCATCATCACCGGCTGAACATGCACATTATGTACAATATTATACAGATTATTATATATCTGAAATTAAGAAAGGTGGCGGACAATTAATAAGCTGTGGTGCTGATGGTGTAACAGAAGCAAATTCTGGTGCCGCTGTTGCACTTTCAGCTATACAACGTAAACAAAAGAAAATGAGCAGCATTGAGACAACAGCAACAGCAGCAGCTGCTGCGGCAGCACATGCAGCGGCTGCCGTAAAGGCAACATTTGCAGCTAGCACTGTGGTGGCACCCAGAGGGAATGATGGCAAAACATATCGTAAGTATAATAGAAAATCGAAGTTTGGATTATACAATTAATATATTTTTTATATGTAAAGCTACGCCGGATGTTAGCCGTTATCAGTATGATGAAACATCGGGTTATTATTATGATCCCAGCACTGGATTATACTATGATGCACATTCACAATACTATTATAATAATGAGACTGGCGCCTATTTATATTGGGATCAGCGACGTAGCACTTACATATTGGCGACACCAGCCTCAACACAAGCAGCAATGCAAGAGACACTTTCACAAGATGCTCAAGCCGATAAGGATGATGATGGAAAGAAGGATAAGACTAAGGATAAGGATAACAATAATAAACATGACAAAGTGAAGGTGGCCAAGAAAATTGTTAAAGATATGGAAAAATGGGCCAAACAATTAAATCAAAAGAAAGACTATACAGTGGTAGCTACACCTCAACCTATATTGCCAGCACGTAATGATCCTGGCGAGGGGCCAAGCACATCGCGTGCTGCTGCTGGTGGTGGTGGTGCATATGCAGATGTTGGATTCTCAATATTGGAAAAGAAGGAACGTGGCAAATTGAGCGATTATGTATCATCACCAACGGCAGTTTCTGCTGTTGCTGCTGCTGCTGCACCTATTAATAAATTGGTTAATGCCTATGGTGGTGGCTCTGATTCCGAGGATGACAATGCTGGTGGCGGCAGTAATAATGTTGGCGGAGGCAGCGGCAGTGCTGTTGGATCCGTTGATGAAATGGATTATGTTGATTTTCAAAAGTTAACCTGCCTGCTATGCAAACGTGCCTTCCAATCTCATGATATACTGCAAAAGCATTTAAAAATGTCAAATCTACATAAAGAGAATTTGGCTAAGATAACAACGTCGTCGTCCAGTAGTAACAATCGAAGTATGAGTGCTAGTATTGAGGATGCAGCAAGCGCTGGCTTATCGTAAGTTATCTAGAAATTATATTACAAAATTTACAAAATTTTAATTGTATAATAATTTTTTTCAGTTATCGCGATCGTGCCAAGGAGCGACGTCTTAAATATGGTGAAGGTGATCCACCACCTCCGAATCGTAGTCGTGAACGTTTCGAGCATGAAATCAAGAAAATTAAAAATGTTGCCCCAGTGCCGGTAATGCCCATTAGTTCTAGCAATGTGGGAAGTCGTTTACTACAGAAAATGGGTTGGTCAGAGGGTCAAGGTCTAGGCCGCAAAAATCAAGGACGTACACAAATTATTGAGGTACCTTAAAAATTGCTTAGAATAATTTTTTATAATTCTTATACTCATATTTATATTATTTCATTATCGATCCAAAGGCTGAAGCACGTTCCAGCAATGTTGGTTTGGGTAATAAGGCGAGTACGCTGGCGCCAGGCGATGATTATAAAACGTATATCAAGAAGATGATGAAATCGCGCTATGAGAATGCCTGAAAGTTATTTAATTAGTTAATTATTATTATTATTATGATTATGGTTTATCGTTTGATCAATTGTAATATTATTATTATTATGTATTTTCAACTTTATGCATATGAACGCAATGTTTACCTCAATTGTCACATTTTTTTTTTTGCATAAATTGTCATCACAAACATTTATCTAGTTAAAATATTTAGTTTTAAAAATGTATATACAATAAATATATATAAATATATAATAGTTTAAAAATATTTTCATTTAATATTTTTAAAAGAAATTTGAATTTGCAAAAAGTACTAAATATGACGTCAAAGGTATTTTGGTATTTTACTGCTTGATTATTTTAGTATTTGCAGAGTGCGTTCACACTGAAACGCGGCAAAACTTTGTTTACGTTTTTTTTTTTTTGTATTGTTACACGTGTTTAACATCTTATTAATTAAATATATAAGCATAACGAAATGAGCCCTACGAAGATTCCTCCATTAACCTATAAAGTAGTGGCAGAATGCTCCGTTTCCAAAGCACGTGCCGGTCTTATGACGCTAAGGTAATTCACAAAATTTGCAATTGCAATTTTTTAGCTTTTATTTATTTGCTTTTTTTTTTAGACATAGCGAGGTGCGTACACCAGTATTTATGCCCGTGGGCACACAAGGCACGCTCAAGGGTATACTGCCAGATCAGTTAATTGAGCTGGATTGCCAAATATTGTTGGGTAACACTTATCATCTGGGACTGCGACCCGGCATTGAGACATTGCGACTTGCTGGTGGACTACATAATTTTATGGGCTGGCCCAGAGCAATACTAACAGATTCGGGTGGATTTCAAATGGTGTCGCTATTACAACTGGCCGAGATTGATGAGCGCGGTGTTAATTTTCGTTCGCCGTTCGATAATAGTGAATGCATGCTGACACCGGAGCATTCAATGCAGATTCAGAATGCCATTGGCGCAGATATTATGATGCAGCTGGACGATGTGGTAAAGACAACGACAACTGGTCCACGTGTCGAGGAGGCCATGGAACGTACAATACGTTGGGTGGATCGCTGCATTGAGGCACATGCACGCAATGATGACCAATCCCTGTTTCCAATTGTTCAGGGTGGACTAGATATTCCATTGCGTGAACGTTGTGTGACGGCACTAATGGAGCGACAAGTACGTGGGTATGCTGTTGGAGGACTGAGCGGTGGTGAGAGCAAACATGACTTTTGGCGCATGGTGCATGTCTGTACGGATCATCTGCCTCGCGATAAACCACGTTATCTGATGGGTGTAGGCTTTGCAGCCGATCTTGTTGTATGTGTAGCACTTGGTATCGATATGTTTGACTGTGTCTTTCCCACACGTACTGCACGCTTCGGCTGTGCACTGGTGGACAGTGGACAGATGAATTTAAAACAACAGAAATATAGGCATGACATGGAACCCATAGACAAGGCGTGTGGCTGTAGTACTTGCAAACGTTATACACGCTCCTATCTGCATCACATTGCGACCAATGAGAGTGTATCTTGTTCTCTGCTCAGCATACATAATGTTGCCTATCAGTTGCGTCTGATGACATCGATGCGAGAAGCTGTGCAACGTGACGAGTTTCCACAATTTGTATGCGACTTTATGGCAAGACATTTTGTAGACGAACCAATTCCCGCATGGATACGTGAAGCATTGTCAGCAGTACATATTGAATTGCCGCCTGATGTAGTGCAAAATGTAGAAGAGACGAAAACTGCAAGCAGTTGATAAATTTATTTACATAATTACACTATGTATTTATTGACAATGAATTCTAAAAAAAAAAAAAATTATATAAATAAATAAAACAAAATAAAAATTAAATAATAATAAAAAATAATTCTAGAAAACTAATTCTAAAAAAAAAAGCTTAAGATACAATGCTATATTGTAAATTTGCTTAGTTTTATAACACCTTCAGTAAGGGTATTAATATACCGGTTTTTCGTTAAAAGCTTTTTTACTGTTCTGTCTAGTCGTAAAAAGCTCTTGCTTACCTA
>JBAMBR010005950.1:0-21272 GCA_037044475.1 Zaprionus obscuricornis | reverse complement strand
ATGCTTTCTCAAATGACACTGTACTATATTGTGTGCCAACTTTAAGTAAGGATTTTAATAATATATTTTGTAACATTTGATCACCTTTACTTTTCTTTGATAGATCTGGTACAGTATTCATAATGAATAACATTATTTCAATTTTTTGATAATCCGGATGATGATTGGCAAATTCACCTAAAGCATTTATTAATGCTTCCTGATATTGTGACTCTTCGGGTGTTATATCTTTTGTTGTGCTAACACTTGTACGTAAATGTGTTAATAAATTATTTATAATATCTAAAGCCGATGGACCAACACTTTCACCCGCTGCAATTGCAATTATTTTTGATAATACAACAGCCAAGGATGTGCGTGTTTTTGGTGATGATTTAAAATTACTATCCAAATGTTGCATTAGTGTCTCGACAACAGTATAGGAATATTGTGGTTGTATTGATATCATAACAATACGAAATGTGCGTATAGCAAAATCATTTGGTACCCAAAGTTCATGACGATCCAAGTGACTAAATCAAATAGAAGAAAGAGTATTTAATAGTCTATACTATAATTTTATAATTTTACTTACGTTAAGAGCGGCTTTAATACGCTACGTATATGTCCAAATGATGCACGTCCAACAAGTTCACGCAATACTTCCTCAGCTAACACTGGTGGCGTTATATTTGTTGCATCCTCAGCGCGTGTCTGATCACCAGACTATGTTTAAGAGATTAGCAAAATATTAGTAATCATTATATAATTTAAATAAATTGTACTAAAAATCACGAAACTAATATCTATAGCTGCTAATATACTATATATATATGTATGTATATCTCTATATATATTTAATTAAAAAAATTCAATTCAATTACCGCCATCAAATTTCTGTTCAGAAACATAACGTTAACACAAAACTTTTTGTTGTTTTGTTTACGATTATTTTGTTGTTGTTGTTGTTGATAATGTTGTTGTTGTAGTTGTTAATTGTTGTTGTGTAATTTATTTTTATTTTTATTTATTTTTTTATTTATAGTGTTTATTGAGAATATATTTAAATATTCGTTTCGTTTGCATTTTGATTTGAAAAAAAATATATATAAAAAAAATATTTACGAAAAAAAGTAAAAAAAAAAAAAATACAAATAACAAAATTAGTTAAACGTTTTCAAGTTACATTTTGGCCAATTGGATGAAATGAAATACGTTAGCACGTTTTATTAAAACTGTAAAACTATCGTACGCTTAATACTTGCAATACTATCGTTAAAATCTTTGCTTATCTTATGTAAATGAATTTATGATAATATTTACAGTTGAATTTTGATGTGTAAAAACTTTTTAAAGATTAGCAAACGATTTATCTCTGCACGATAGTTTTTCTTATATTCGATAGTTTTACAGTTTCTTTTTTTTTTTTTTTTTGATAATTCGATAAATTTTGTTCTCACCTGCATATTGAATAATAATGATGGTACAATTTTATCCATATGCTGTGCCTCCCAAATATTTTCGACAAGATCATCGGATACAGTTTTACGTATGACACCTTGTAAACCTTTGATACCAGCTAAACGTAAGCTATCGCGTAAATCTTGACTATCGCTGTGACACATTGATGAAAATTTTGATATAAAGAAATCGTAACGTCGATGATATGAGGGCGTATCCTCATTAATATTCGCAAATTTGACAAACTAAACAAAAAACAAAAAAAAAACAATGCAAGCAACGATAAGAGCGATAAGATATAGTATTAATATTTGATAAAGATCAAAGAAGATTAATTTCAAATATTCTTACAGAATTTGTTGCCATTATCTTTAAATTCGGATTAAGATCTTCGAGTAATTTTTGTACCATACGCAAAAATGATTCAACGAATAGATTCAGTGTCGTCTGGGCGTGGCATGCCTGCAATAATAAATCCATAGCTTCCATGGCAATTTCAGCTAGTCTATAATATATAAAGAATAAAATGATTGATTGATTTTCGTTGATTGATTGATTGCTGTATGTGACTTACTTGTAACGCTTACGATTTATATCTTTGGTTGCCTTCTGATACAGATATTCACCAATGCGATCCAGCTTATCCGGTGAGCTAAGCGAATAAAATGTTAGTTTTTCCATATTGGATTTAACTAAACCATCTTCGGGATTCACTGGGAATATGTTGTCCACAAGGCGTTTGTAGCGTGGCCGCAATGCGGAACAACAGCCACAACAACCTAAAAGAGCAAAGGGAAACGCACATTGTTTAGATGGATTTGGCATACAGACGCGTATGCAGCGATAGCTGAACATGATGACAACAACAATGATGAGGATGGCGATGACATCGCCTCATTGCAGGATTTGCTAAAAAAGCGACTGCAATAGTGACTCGTTTACTGTTAACTTCCAGCGGCAACGGGAACGAGTAGCCATATTGACCGCCTCTACTCGAATGTCATTCGTAGTTTTATCTTATGTCCTCCTCACCATAATCGCTTTCAATGTTTAATTCGCGTGATATGTGTATGTTTTGCACTCTCGCTCATTTTCTCTATTCCTTTTCGTTTTCCCACTCTCTTTGCTCTTTCATTCATTCATCTTTCAACTTCATGTCGAAGTCATCGTTTTGATCGATTTACCCGCTGTCGTCATTCTTTAGCTATTTTCATTTTATTTAACTTTTTTTTTTGTTGCGAGGTCAAGGTCACGCAACTCAACTCACCCGACATATTTGTTCAAAAGTCGTTAATGTTTATAACTTTTATTCTTTTTTTTATCGCCACGTTAGATAATAAAAACGTTGCGATAAAAAAAAAAACTCTTTAGTTGTAAATCTGAATTTTGTCTGGCCGAAAATTTGTTTTTCTTGTTGTTAAGTCTCTTGGGCAGCGATGCCATACTGTTGCATTTGCAAATCTGGCAAGTTACTTTAACATAGCATTTTACGTTGAGAGAGTTAACAGTTTTACTCCACATGTAGCGCTTATGTTAGTTTCAAATGTAATTACAGGTTCTGTATTATTTTTAATTTAATTTTTTTTATATTCATTTATGCATATTTGTTTAATTATACTTACAACTAGGATCTGTACATTTCTGTACAAAGCTATCAAAAAATTCCGGCAGCTCTGGTGGCTCAAAGCAGCAGCGAATTAAAGCCATTTGCATTCTCTAGGCTCTAGTTAATGCGTCTAAAAAAAGAATCTAAAAGAAGAACAAGAAAAAAACAAACACAACAATTGTTTGACCATGAACTTTAGCAGGAATGTATGTGGTATATGAGTCTATTTTTAGTTATTGATAAAAATCAGCTGTTGGATATAACGGGAACAAAGCTCTGCCTGACACTTGTGTGCTAAGCTTTTTTGCATACATATATGAAATATGCTATGTGTATTAGTGTGTTTGTGTGTGTGTGTGTGTATGTGTATACACGTGAGCTGTTTGACTTTTCATTTATGGTTTGAGCAGAGATGATGATGACACTCTAGGGGCAGTCTATATATAGGGAATCACAGTGATTGCGTGAGCAATTAAATTATATTTATTTGTAGCCATATTCATTACTTTTTATTTTGTTTGCTTTTTGGTTTTAGTTATCACTTAACATTTTTATTTTTTCTAACAAATATTTGTTAATTATTATTATTTTTTTTTTTTAATAATTATTATGTATTTTCACTTTTATGCGTCCTTGAACGCTTCTCGAGAATGAATCTAGGGCGCAAACTTTGCCGTTCACAACAAGAAAAACAACTGAATGTAAAAAAAAGTTTCAACGTCAAATATTTGCGCACAAAAGCTGCGCTTGTGCACTTGGCAGGCTTCGTCGGTAGCAAAGAGCTTTTTTTATTATGCACGATTAGCAAAAGGGGAGAGCAAAAGCTCAAGGGATTTGGCAAAGTTGTAGTTTTTTTTTCTTTTTATTGTTGTTGTTGTCAATCTGATGCCTAAGCTGTGATATGTTGCGAAAGTTACCGTTACCGTTACATTGCGCACAATTAAACACTTGAGTGAGAGGGGAAATACTTGATACCCTGTCAAAAAGAGTTTGTTTTTTTTTTTGCTTCTCAAATGCTTCTCACGACATTTTTGCGTGCGTTGACAACTTTATTAAATTTAAATGGGCTCCTTGGCAGGCAGGCAAGCAGGCAGATAGGCAGACTGGCAGACAGTCTGCGAATAAGATGTGACAAAGAGAGTGGAATGTGGAAGAAGGGGAGCGCATCGAAGTGGACTTGAACGTGGGACGATAAAACTGCTGGTGCTTTATAGTTTCTTGACCGTTCAAGACGATGACGATCGATGATTTATTTATTTATGTATTTGTGATTGGTTTTCGTCTTCTTCTTCTTCTTTATTTTTTATTTTATGATTAATTACTGTGATATTCAAATTCAAGTGTGTGTGGAAATACACACAATATGTGTATATATTCTGCGTGAATTATATTAATTTTTTTTTGCTTTTTTGTTTTTTTTTTTAGCTACCTGTTGCTGAATTTGTCTACAAAAAACGTGTATTTGATATGCTTTGTTTATGACACTTGCCAGAACCAAACAGAACAGAACAGCACTGGGATTATAACTCGTATCTAGTATCTATCAACGAAGACGAATTAATTAGCGAAGCGACCAGGCACAGTAATCACTTCTGTTCAAGGGGTAAGTGACGGTTGGAGGATGGAGGAGGCTGGGGTAGGAGAGAACAGACTCAAGTAGCGATTATAAACTAGCCAACAACGTGATTGATGAGCTTGGGGTGTGTTAGTGTTGCGTTTTGTTTCAAGAGAGCTTAGGCAACTCTTGTTTGTTTTTCATACGATTTCCATAATTTTTCCTCTTGAAAGAAGATGATTACACAGACAACGGCAACGACAACGACAACTACAACGACAGCACAACAAAGTATGTGAAGAATGTTTGGGCGAGCTGGTTTCACTTGTTTACATCGGCCAAGTTCTCAACTAGCAACAAAAAAACAACGAAAAAAATACAATATGAGGCAACAGATGCTACACTATTCCTAACAAAACTTGACTTGATTTAATTCAAAACCAAAAGACTCTGCATACAAACTTGCAAAACGCAAACGTGCTCAGAGCGCAAAAAAACGAACGCAAGCAAACGAGAGCAAGAAGAGCAAAAGCAAAAGCAAGAGAGTAAAAGAAATGCCGGCTACCTGTTAATGCTTGTCTGTTACTTGACTCTCTAACGCAGCCTATCTTACATTTACTCTGCTCATTAAGCTCACGCTCTAACTTACTCTCGCACTCTCTCTCTACTGCTCAGCCTCGCTTTATATATATATGTGTGTGTGTCTGCTGGCTGAGCTCAAGACAGATCGTGCTTAGCTTCAAAGTTGATTCGTACGTCGCATCAGTCGGCTTTTAGACGTGACGGTGTTCAACACGCTGAACCCATAAGCGCCGTGTTAAAATTTCGCTTTCGGTGTGTGCGTACGTACGTGTGTGTGTATATGTGTGTGTTTTTCTGTCTGACTGTCTGTCTGTCGCTGTGTGCAATAGTGATTTTTGCTATTTCAAATTGACAACGATTAATATACTTAGTAAACGAACTGGTCAGCACAACTGAAGTACAGCAGCTGCTGCTAACCGCCGCCCCCATTCATCCCGCAATTAGGAAACGAAATAGAAGCAAGCACAAAAAGGAAAAAAAAAATAACAACTGCTTCTCTCTTTCTAACTGTCTCCTCTCGCGTTCTGCTGTCCCGCTGCCAACGACCATTGGCACGTCCATTCAACTGCACTCAACCCACACACACATACAACGAAAAAAAAAGAAGAAAAAAAAAACAAACGACTTTGTGCGCAGTGCAAAAAGTTAAATAAAAGTAATATAAAATAAAAAAAAACAACAACAACAAAGCAAACAGCACAAATCGTGATAAATTTTCGCTTAAATTGTGCAAACGATATTTTTTTTTTTTTTGGAAATTTTTCGAGCTGCGTTTTGGAAAACACCAAGAACAACAACAACAGCAACAGAAGAACATTTAACAACGACTGGCCGCAATTCTTTGTGTGTATTTTGTGACTAATTAAAAATTTTTGATGTGCATTTTGCAAATCGACGAACGATCATCGAATAACACTTGAACCAACAACAAGTGTAACATACTGTGTGTGCCTAACAATAACAATAACAGCAACAACAACAACAACAACAATAAGAACAACAAACGAAAGAGGAGCAGTAATAATAAAAGCAACAATTACAACTACAAATAGTCGTAATTAGAACTGCGCAAATAACTTAATGAGGTGAGTCTCTCGTGCTAAATTGTAACTACAGTGGAACTTGACTAAGGCAAACTTAAAATTCAATTTAAAAAAATAATAAAATTAAATGCTGAGGAAATATTAAAATATTATATTAAAATATAACATAAAATTTCATAATAAACTAATTTTAAAAATAATTCTATAAAATATTTAAAAATAAAATCTACAATTTTTTTTATTTACAGCTTTAATTTTATTAAATTTTTGTTTCAAATTTGCATATTATCAGTTAATAGTTTGCCTTGTTCTTGGCCAAGTTCAACTGTAACATTTTAACTAAATATTTTATGTGTAAATATTTGGCTTCGTCTAAAGTATAGAACAGTAGAGCCTGCCCTAAACACGCCACATCTAACGCAGCGAAGCTTTCACTCTTATAACCCAAAAATTAATGAATTTACAAATCTATTTTAAACAAAAATTCTCTCGTTAAATTTTCGCAAAAAAAAAAAACTAAAAAAAAAATAAAAATTAAAATTTATAAATTTACAAATTTACAGCTAAAAATAGAAATAAATAAACACGATAAACTTATCACTAAAAATGGGCACAATTTTCAGGTCTCTTTACTTACTCTTCCGCTGTTTTGAATAATTCAAATCTTGGGATATACATATATATTTTGTTACTTCTTACAAATATAGAACTTGACAAAAAAAATCTAATCTATAATCTTGGTTTTATGACCCTAGAATAACATTAAAGGTGTTCCAGTTACACGAATATGTGAATTTATATATATATGTGTGTGTGAGTATGCGTGTGTGTGTGTGTGTTTTGGTGGGCGTATTATCGAGGTAAACCAACGCAATGTTGAAAGTAGACACAAGTTTGTGAGTCATTGTATATCTATATCTATATAATAAATGAAGTATATATATTTATATATATTTTCGAACTGATTAATTGGCAAAAATATTCAACTGTTGCCCTTTGAGCCACTTTGCAGTTAATTGAAGTAATTTCTCGACGTTATTTAAGACTTGACCAATAAATAACTTTTATCTACTTTCTTTCTGAACATTTCAACCAATTTTTTTCTTTTTCTTTTTGTTGTTTTGTCTTGTCTTGGTTTTATTTTTTATTTTTATTTTTTTTTTGTTTGGCAAAAATTATAATCGAGTTATATATGCGAGCGACCTCTCCCCTCTGTGTATGTCGGGTCGTGTCTCTTGCCGGACCTGTACGAGTTTCCGTAAGTTCAAGCTATAGCATCGGCGAGTGCTTTGAATTTCGATGCAAATTAATAACCAATTATAATGTTAATAAAAAAGCTCCCTCAGCTATTATGTTCAAATCTCGTGTTGATGTTGATGTAGTAGATGATAATAATGATGATGTTTGATAATTCGCATCGAAATGGAGAGCTTGTCTACTGAGAGCACAAATATTAGGTAGAAAATAGATATACTACAACACGATACTATTTATGGCTCATCTGTTTGTTGTTGTTGTTAGACTTGTTTTTTGTTTTTTACTATCATCATCATCTTCTTCTTCTACTACTTGTGATCTCTGCGAACGGAAATAGAATTCTGAAGGTCTTACAATGCAATGTTTTTGTTCAAAATGAGCAGAAGAAAAATAACAACATCTTAAAGCTTAATAGAGTGAAAGTTTACAAGAGTCTGTATTGGAAATCGTATATCTTGAGGCGTGATATCATTACGATTCATCAAAATGCATCAACTCGTCGTAAAAAGTAAAAAAGCAAAAAAAAAAAAATTAATAATAATAAAGACTAAAATATATATATATTTTTTTTTCTTTTATCGTTTGTCAGTTCTTAAAATTTTTCTGATAAATTTGCAATGCAAATGTGATTGAAAAAAAAAAAAATTAAGAAAAAAAAATATTTAGAATTCGTACAATTTGGCATAAGAAATTCACATAAATTTTGTATTTATTTTCGATTAGCGCATTTTAATTTATGTAAAAATTTTTAATTAAACCAAAAACTAATTTGATATCATCAACGACAAACAATAACAACAAAAGCAAAGGCAAACCCAAAAGCAACAAAAATAAAGAACAAAAAAAAAAAAAAAACTACAATACATTTCGTAGAACTTTTCGTTGAGAGCAAAACAAAGCAGTTAATTCTATTTTATCTTTTGGAAACTTTAACAATCTCAAATCAAAAGCTTAAAAAAACTAAACAATATATATTATATATCTTTAAAAATTTACTTTGAATAATCCTTGCGACTATATAAAAAGAATCACAGCAGCAATAACAAGAATAACAGTAGCTGCAAAAGAAACAGAAAAAATAGAAATTTAAATAATTATCGCACAGCATAGAAATGGAAATGCAAATGGAAATGAACAAAAAGTTAAAGAAAAGCGGTCCAATTGATCGTTCAGTAAATTGGTTCTTTAATTTACGTACCGTACAATTTGCACAAGTTTCGCTTGTCATTTTGGGTGATTTGATGGCGCTAGCAAGTCTATATCCCTCACATTCAATGCATGTTTCACGACCATATCTGCTATGGAAAAAATAAATAAATAAATGCGGACCAACAAAAAAAGAAGGAAAAAAAAAATTAAGGATATGATGTTGACTTTGTTTTGATCTGTACAGACATACATATATGTATATTTTCTATATATTTTATTCATGCGAAATACTTGCCAAAAAAAAAATACGAAAAAAAAACAAAAATCAAGAAGGAGAACAACAAACTGCAACAACTTGCAACTTCAATGCCAATGTCAATGATGTCATATGGCCATGAACTGCATGTAAGTCTATCTCACTCTCTCTCTCTTTCTCACTTGCTGCATATGTGTGTATGTGTGTAGGTGTAAACACCTTATTTTACTCTACAGCAGGTTTCGTTATTGGGAGCAAGAATCCTCTGCTGCAGCCTTTGTGTGCTTCTGTCTTCAAACGCTGCGGCAAATTAACTGAAGCTCATTAAAAAAAAAAAAATATAATCAAAAAAGAAGATGAAGGAGGTAAAAAAAAATAACAAAACTGAGCAGCAAAAAAAAAAAATCGCTAAAACGTTGCAAGCCAAAAAAAACTTTCGAAAGTTGCGACGTCGTCTGGAAATAATCGACAAAATGCTTAATTTTTTTTTTTTCTTTTTGGCCAAAAGGAGTTGCAAAAAGTAAAAATCAAAAAAAAAAGAAGCAGCAACAGCATTGAAAAATTCTCTTCAAGCTGATTTTGCCAAAAATGGGAAGCGACATACAGTGATGCGCGTTGCCTTGTCTTGAATCCTACGGCTTGTTTCATTGTTGTTGTTGTTTGTTTGTATCTCTCTTGTATTTTTTTTTGTTTTTGGTTGTATATTTTTTTTTTCTTTTCTTTTTTTGTTAATTCAATTTCATTTTAGTTGTTTTTATTATTTTGTTTTATTTAATTTTTTATTTTATTTTTTTGGGGAGCTGCCGTTTTTGGTGTGCATGCGTCAAGGATGATTTGCTTTAAAGACTGATTTTTTTTTTGATTGTATATGGTCTTCCCCTGCGACTGTTGCCATCTCATACATGTATCGTTTTTTGACTCACATTTATTTATTTATTTATTTGTTTTTTTTTTGGTCATTTAGCACCTGAGAAATAATTATGACAAAAGTTGAGGCGTGTGCAAAGTTATAACTGCTTCCTGGAATAATGTCTACATATAAAGACTGTCAGTATGTCTCTCTATGTGTCTCTATGTCTCTGTGTGTGTGTTATCTTTTGTAATTACAAATTGTAAATACAAGAAATAAGCAAATATAACAAGTATAAACAAATTGGCAAAGCATTTGGACGCGCTAACATTTAGTTTTCTTTTGTTTGCGGCTAAATGTGACCTTACCTAATCGTAACTGAAATGTGGCAAGCTCTCGGGAGGGGAGCAAATAACAGCAAAAAAAACATTCACTTTCGCATCGTGCACCTTTAATTGCCCACAGGGCAATACAACGCACCAAAAAAAAAAAATTCAGTTTGAGAAAAAAAATAAATATAAAAATCAAATCAAATCAAATCAAAAAGCAGACAAAAACCTCTGCCAAATGGCGCAATCACAAAGTGTTTGTGCGAGAGTGTCTCTGTGTGTGTTTGAGTGTGAGTGTGTGTATGTGTTAAGTGTGTGTGAACATTATTCAGTCGGCCTGAAAGGCAACGCGTCGACTTGTTGTTGACTTAAGTAGCGTAGCGTAAATGATGATCGTTTTGGCTGCCAAAAGAGCGAGAGGCAAAGATTAAAGACTGAGACTGAGACTTGCAAAGACTGAAAATAAAAAAAAATAAAAAAAATGTTGAGGTGAAGGTGCTCCACAAGTTAACAAATTGTTTAAGTTTTGGTCGCATTTGTCTGATTTGTAAGCCAAATAGGCCAACAACAATTGCCTTGACAGCAGACGTCTGTCTTGTCTGTTCATTTGACCGGAAGTCAATTCAATTGTAGCGGTAAACAGAGCATTTGACACTTCACATCAAAACGTGTTGCGGAAGTGTGTCGCAAATATTATAAACAAAAAAAAAACCATGATAAAAGCTCAATTAGGCTTTGCGAATCACAACAGTCTTTAGACTGATCAGCTTTTGACCTCACTGTGCACGATTGACTTTATTTCGCTTTTTTTTTTTTTTGGGTGTAGAAATATCAAGTGTCAAGTGTAGATTTAATGCCGTTAGGCATTGGCAGGTGTAGAGTTTTTTTTTTTTTATGGAATATGACGCCCTGGGAACATAATTTGTGAGCAAATATAAATTAAAGTTTGAGCAGGTTTTATAGGGAAATGCAGGCTTAATATTGTTGGTGATTTTGGCTTTCAGCATTAATTATAATTTATAAAAATTATTAAGTCTACAAAATAAATACTCAAATTTTAATTATTTAGCTTAGAGTTTTCTTCATTAATTAAATATGTGCAGGGTATTTACTAAGTCAATCAATATCGTACGACTGCTCGATCGTTTCGTTCTAATCAGAATCAATATCGTTTGCCAAAATGTAGATATACATTTTATTTTTTTTTATTTTTCGGGGCGTGGACGATGTTAACCGAAAATGCTTTCAATGAAGTCATTAAATTGATGTATTGGCCAATAGTTTTTTTTTATACGTGTGTGTCTGTGTGTGTGTTTGAAATCAATTCTTAAACTTAGTTTACAATTTGTAATTACAAAAGATAACACACACAGAGACACATAGAGAGACATAGAGAGACATACTGACAGTCTTTATATGTAGACATTATTCCAGGAAGCAGTTATAACTTTGCACACGCCTCAACTTTTGTCATAATTATTTCTCAGGTGCTAAATGACCAAAAAAAAACAAATAAATAAATAAATAAATGTGAGTCAAAAAACGATACATGTATGAGATGGCAACAGTCGCAGGGGAAGACCATATACAATCAAAAAAAAAATCAGTCTTTAAAGCAAATCATCCTTGACGCATGCACACCAAAAACGGCAGCTCCCCAAAAAAATAAAAAAAAAAATTAAATAAAACAAAATAATAAAAACAACTAAAATGAAATTGAATTAACAAAAAAAGAAAAGAAAAAAAAAATATACAACCAAAAACAAAAAAAAATACAAGAGAGATACAAACAAACAACAACAACAATGAAACAAGCCGTAGGATTCAAGACAAGGCAACGCGCATCACTGTATGTCGCTTCCCATTTTTGGCAAAATCAGCTTGAAGAGAATTTTTCAATGCGTTGCTGCTTTTTTTTTTTTGATTTTTACTTTTTGCAACTCCTTTTGGCCAAAAAGAAAAAAAAAAAATTAAGCATTTTGTCGATTATTTCCAGACGACGTCGCAACTTTCGAAAGTTTTTTTGGCTTGCAACGTTTTAGCGATTTTTTTTTTTTGCTGCTCAGTTTTGTTATTTTTTTTTACCTCCTTCATCTTCTTTTTTGATTATATTTTTTTTTTTAATGAGCTTCAGTTAATTTGCCGCAGCGTTTGAAGACAGAAGGAAAAAGAGTGAGATAGACTTACATGCAGTTCATGGCCATATGACATCATTGACATTGGCATTGAAGTTGCAAGTTGTTGCAGTTTGTTGTTCTCCTTCTTGATTTTTGTTTTTTTTTCGTATTTTTTTTTGGCAAGCATTTCGCATGAATAAAATATATAGAAAATATACATATATATGCTGTGATCAAAACAAAGTCAACGTCATATCCTTAATTTTTTTCTTCCTTCTTTTTTTGTTGGTCCGCATTTATTTATTTATTTTTTCCATAGCAAATATGGTCGTGAAACATGCATTGAATGTGAGGGATATAGACTTGCTAGCGCCATCAAATCACCCAAAATGACAAGCGAAACTTGTGCAAATTGTACGGTACGTAAATTAAAGAACCAATTTACTGAACGATCAATTGGACCGCTTTTCTTTAACTTTTTGTTCATTTCCATTTGCATTTCCATTTCTATGCTGTGCGATAATTATTTAAATTTCTATTTTTTCTGTTTCTTTTGCAGCTACTGTTATTCTTGTTATTGCTGCTGTGATTCTTTTTATATAGTCGCAAGGATTATTCAAAGTAAATTTTTAAAGATATATAATATATATTGTTTAGTTTTTTTAAGCTTTTGATTTGAGATTGTTAAAGTTTCCAAAAGATAAAATAGAATTAACTGCTTTGTTTTGCTCTCAACGAAAAGTTCTACGAAATGTATTGTAGTTTTTTTTTTTTTTTTGTTCTTTATTTTTGTTGCTTTTGGGTTTGCCTTTGCTTTTGTTGTTATTGTTTGTCGTTGATGATATCAAATTAGTTTTTGGTTTAATTAAAAATTTTTACATAAATTAAAATGCGCTAATCGAAAATAAATACAAAATTTATGTGAATTTCTTATGCCAAATTGTACGAATTCTAAATATTTTTTTTTCTTAATTTTTTTTTTTTTCAATCACATTTGCATTGCAAATTTATCAGAAAAATTTTAAGAACTGACAAACGATAAAAGAAAAAAAAATATATATATATTTTAGTCTTTATTATTATTAATTTTTTTTTTTTTTGCTTTTTTTACTTTTTCGACGAGTTGATGCATTTTGATGAATCGTAATGATATCACGCCTCAAGATATACGATTTCCAATACAGACTCTTGTAAACTTTCACTCTATTAAGCTTTAAGCTGTTGTTATTTTTCTTCTGCTCATTTTGAACAAAAACATTGCATTGTAAGACCTTCAGAATTCTATTTCCGTTCGCAGAGATCACAAGTAGTAGAAGAAGAGAGATGATGATGATAGTAAAAAACAAAAAACAAGTCTAACAACAACAACAAACAGATGAGCCATAAATAGTATCGTGTTGTAGTATATCTATTTTCTACCTAATATTTGTGCTCTCAGTAGACAAGCTCTCCATTTCGATGCGAATTATCAAACATCATCATTATTATCATCTACTACATCAACATCAACACGAGATTTGAACATAATAGCTGAGGGAGCTTTTTTATTAACATTATAATTGGTTATTAATTTGCATCGAAAATTCACTCAAAGCACTCGCCGATGCTATAGCTTGAACTGTACGGAAACTCGTACAGGTCCGGCAAGAGACACGACCCGACATACACGGAGGGGAGAGGTCGCTCGCATATATAACTCGATTATAATTTTTGCCAAACAAAAAAAAAAATAAAAATAAAAAATAAAACCAAGACAAGACAAAACAACAAAAAGAAAAAGAAAAAAATTGGTTGAAATGTTCAGAAAGAAAGTAGATAAAAGTTATTTATTGGTCAAGTCTTAAATAACGTCGAGAAATTACTTCAATTAACTGCAAAGTGGCTCAAAGGGCAACAGTTGAATATTTTTGCCAATTAATCAGTTCGAAGATATATATAAATATATATACTTCATTTATTATATAGATATAGATATACAATGACTCACAAACTTGTGTCTACTTTCAACATTGCGTTGGTTTACCTCGATAATACGCCCACCAAAACACACACACACACGCATACTCACACACACATATATATATAAATTCACATATTCGTGTATCTGTGTAACTGGAACACCTTTAATGTTATTCTAGGGTCATAAAACCAAGATTATAGATTAGATTTTTTTTGTCAAGTTCTATATTTGTAAGAAGTAACAAAATATATATGTATATCCCAAGATTTGAATTATTCAAAACAACGGAAGAGTAAGTAAAGAGACCTGAAAATTGTGCCCATTTTTAGTGATAAGTTTATCGTGTTTATTTATTTCTATTTTTAGCTGTAAATTTGTAAATTTATAAATTTTAATTTTTATTTTTTTTTAGTTTTTTTTTTGCGAAAATTTAACGAGAGAATTTTTGTTTAAAATAGATTTTTAAATTCATTAATTTTTGGGTTATAAGAGTGAAAGCTTCGCTGCGTTAGATGTGGCGTGTTTAGGGCAGGCTCTACTGTTCTATACTTTAGACGAAGCCAAATATTTACACATAAAATATTTAGTTAAAATGTTACAGTTGAACTTGGCCAAGAACAAGGCAAACTATTAGCTGATAATAAATTAAATTAAATTAAAGCTGTAACTAAAAAAAAAATTGTAGATTTTATTTTTAAATATTTTATAGAATTATTTTGAAAATTTGTTTATTTTGAAATTTTATGTTATATTTTAATATAATATTTTAATATTTCCTCAGCATTTAATTTTATTATTTTTTTAAATTGAATTTTAAGTTTGCCTTAGTCAAGTTCCACTGTAGTTACAATTTAGCACTGAGAGACTCACCTCATTAAGCTATTTGCGCAGTTCTAATTACAACTATTTGTAGTTGTAATTGTTGCTTTTATTATTACTGCTCCTCTTTCGTTTGTTGTTCTTATTGGTGTTGTTGTTGTTGTTGTTGATGTTATTGTTATTGTTAGCACACATCATATGTTGCTTGTTGTTGGTTCAAGTGTAAGTCGTTGATCGTTCGTCGATTTCCGAAAATGCACATCAAAAATTTTTAATTAGTCACAAAATACACACAAAGAATTGCGGCCAGTCGTTGTTAAATGTTCTTCTGTTGCTGTTGTTGTTGTTCTTGGTGTTTTCCAAAACGCAGCTCGAAAAATTTCCAAAAAAAAAAAAAAATATCGTTTGCACAATTTAAGCGAAAATTTATCACGATTTGTGCTGTTTGCTTTGTTGTTGTTGTTTTTTTTTATTTTATATTACTTTTATTTAACTTTTTGCACTGCGCACAAAGTCGTTTGTTTTTTTTTTTTCTTCTTTTTTTTTCGTTGTATGTGTGTGTGGGTTGAGTGCAGTTGAATGGACGTGCCAATGGTCGTTGGCAGCGGGACAGCAGAACGCGAGAGGAGACAGTTAGAAAGAGAGAAACAGTTGTTATTTTTTTTTTCCTTTTTGTGCTTGCTTCTATTTCGTTTCCTAATTGCGGGATGAATGGGGGCGGCGGTTAGCAGCAGCTGCTGTACTTCAGTTGTGCTGACCAGTTCGTTTACTAAGTATATTAATCGTTGTCAATTTGAAATAGCAAAAATCACTATTGCACACAGCGACAGACAGACAGTCAGACAGAATAACACACACATATACACACACAAGTACGTACGCACACACCGAAAGCGAAATTTTAACACGGCGCTTATGGGTTCAGCGTGTTGAACACCGTCACGTCTAAAAGCCGACTGATGCGACGTACGAATCAACTTTGAAGCTAAGCACGATCTGTCTTGAGCTCAGCCAGCAGACACACACACATATATATATAAAGCGAGGCTGAGCAGTAGAGAGAGAGTGCGAGAGTAAGTTAGAGCGTGAGCTTAATGAGCAGAGTAAATGTAAGATAGGCTGCGTTAGAGAGTCAAGTAACAGACAAGCATTAACAGGTAGCCGGCATTTCTTTTACTCTCTTGCTTTTGCTTTCGCTCCTTCTTGCTCTCGTTTGCTTGCGTTCGTTTTTTTGCGCTCTGAGCACGTTTGCGTTTTGCAAGTTTGTATGCAGAGTCTTTTGGTTTTGAATTAAATCAAGTCAAGTTTTGTTAGGAATAGTGTAGCATCTGTTGCCTCATACTGCATTTTTTTTCGTTGTTTTTTTGTTGCTAGATGAGAACTTGGCCGATGTAAACAAGTGAAACCAGCTCGCCCAAACGTCCTTCACATACTTTGTTGTGCTGTCGTCGTAGTTGTCGCTGTCGTTGCCGTTGTCTGTGTAATCATCTTCTTTCAAGAGGAAAAATTATGGAAATCGTATGAAAAACAAACAAGAGTTGCCTAAGCTCTCTTGAAACAAAACGCAACACTAACACACCCCAAGCTCATCAATCACGTTGTTGGCTAGTTTATAATCGCTACTTGAGTCTGTTCTCTCCTACCCCAGCCTCCTCCAGCCTCCAACCGTCACTCACCCCTTGAACAGAAGTGATTACTGTGCCTGGTCGCTTCGCTAATTAATTCGTCTTCGTTGATAGATACTAGATACGAGTTATAATCCCAGTGCTGTTCTGTTCTGTTTGGTTCTGGCAAGTGTCATAAACAAAGCATATCAAATACACGTTTTTTGTAGACAAATTCAGCAACAGGTAGCTAAAAAAAAAAACAAAAAAGCAAAAAAAAATTAATATAATTCACGCAGAATATATACACATATTGTGTGTATTTCCACACACACTTGAATTTGAATATCACAGTAATTAATCATAAAATAAAAAATAAAGAAGAAGAAGAAGACGAAAACCAATCACAAATACATAAATAAATAAATCATCGATCAGTCATCGTCTTGAACGGTCAAGAAACTATAAAGCACCAGCAGTTTTATCGTCCCACGTTCAAGTCCACTTCGATGCGCTCCCCTTCTTCCACATTCCACTCTCTTTGTCACATCTTATTCGCAGACTGTCTGCCAGTCTGCCTATCTGCCTGCTTGCCTGCCTGCCAAGGAGCCCATTTAAATTTAATAAAGTTGTCAACGCACGCAAAAATGTCGTGAGAAGCATTTGAGAAGCAAAAAAAAAACAAACTCTTTTTGACAGGGTATCAAGTATTTCCCCTCTCACTCAAGTGTTTAATTGTGCGCAATGTAACGGTAACGGTAACTTTCGCAACATATCACAGCTTAGGCATCAGATTGACAACAACAACAATAAAAAAAAAACTACAACTTTGCCAAATCCCTTGAGCTTTTGCTCTCCCCTTTTGCTAATCGTGCATAATAAAAAAAGCTCTTTGCTACCGACGAAGCCTGCCAAGTGCACAAGCGCAGCTTTTGTGCGCAAATATTTGACGTTGAAACTTTTTTTTACATTCAGTTGTTTTTCTTGTTGTGAACGGCAAAGTTTGCGCCCTAGATTCATTCTCGAGAAGCGTTCAAGGACGCGTAAAAGTGAAAATACATAATAATTATTAAAAAAAAAATAATAATAATTAACAAATATTTGTTAGAAAAAATAAAAATGTTAAGTGATAACTAAAACCAAAAAGCAAACAAAATAAAAAGTAATGAATATGGCTACAAATAAATATAATTTAATTGCTCACGCAATCACTGTGATTCCTTATATAGACTGCCCCTAGAGTGTCACCATCATCTCTGCTCAAACCATAAATGAAAAGTCAAACAGCTCACGTGTATACACATACACACACACACACACACACAAACACACTAATACACATAGCATATTTCATATATGTATGCAAAAAAGCTTAGCACACAAGTGTCAGGCAGAGCTTTGTTCCCGTTATATCCAACAGCTGATTTTTATCAATAACTAAAAATAGACTCATATACCACATACATTCCTGCTAAAGTTCATGGTCAAACAATTGTTGTGTTTGTTTTTTTCTTGTTCTTCTTTTAGATTCTTTTTTTAGACGCATTAACTAGAGCCTAGAGAATGCAAATGGCTTTAATTCGCTGCTGCTTTGAGCCACCAGAGCTGCCGGAATTTTTTGATAGCTTTGTACAGAAATGTACAGATCCTAGTTGTAAGTATAATTAAACAAAAATGCATAAATGAATATAAAAAAATTAAATTAAAAATAATACAGAACCTGTAATTACATTTGAAACTAACATAAGCGCTACATGTGGAGTAAAACTGTTAACTCTCTCAACTGTTAAGTGCTATGTTAAAGTAACTTGCCAGATTTGCAAATGCAACATTATGGCATCGCTGCCCAAGAGACTTAACAACAAGAAAAACAAATTTTCGGACAGACAAAATTCAGATTTACAACTAAAGAGTTTTTTTTTTATCGCAACGTTTTTATTATCTAACGTGGCGATAAAAAAAAGAATAAAAGTTATAAACATTAACGACTTTTGAACAAATATGTCGGGTGAGTTGAGTTGCGTGACCTTGACCTCGCAACAAAAAAAAAAGTTAAATAAAATGAAAATAGCTAAAGAATGACGACAGCGGGTAAATCGATCAAAACGATGACTTCGACATGAAGTTGAAAGATGAATGAATGAAAGAGCAAAGAGAGTGGAAAAATGAAAAGGAATAGAGAAAATGAGCGAGAGTGCAAAACATACACATATCACGCGAATTAAACATTGAAAGCGATTATGGTGAGGAGGACATAAGATAAAACTACGAATGACATTCGAGTAGAGGCGGTCAATATGGCTACTCGTTCCCGTTGCCGCTGGAAGTTAACAGTAAACGAGTCACTATTGCAGTCGCTTTTTAGCAAATCCTGCAATGAGGCGATGTCATCGCAATCCTCGTCATCATTGTTGTTGTCATCATGTTCAGCTATCGCTGCATACGCGTCTGTATGCCAAATCCATCTAAACAATGTGCATTTCCCTTTGCTCTTTTAGGTTGTTGTGGCTGTTGTTCCGCATTGCGGCCGCGCTACAAACGCCTTGTGGACAACATATTCCCAGTGAATCCCGAAGATGGTTTAGTTAAATCCAATATGGAAAAACTAACATTTTATTCGCTTAGCTCACCGGATAAGCTGGATCGCATTGGTGAATATCTGTATCAGAAGGCAACCAAAGATATAAATCGTAAGCGTTACAAGTAAGTCACATACAGCAATCAATCAATCAACGAAAATCAATCAATCATTTTATTCTTTATATATTATAGACTAGCTGAAATTGCCATGGAAGCTATGGATTTATTATTGCAGGCATGCCACGCCCAGACGACACTGAATCTATTCGTTGAATCATTTTTGCGTATGGTACAAAAATTACTCGAAGATCTTAATCCGAATTTAAAGATAATGGCAACAAATTCTGTAAGAATATTTGAAATTAATCTTCTTTGATCTTTATCAAATATTAATACTATATCTTATCGCTCTTATCGTTGCTTGCATTGTTTTGTTTTTTTTTTTTTTGTTTTTTGTTTAGTTTGTCAAATTTGCGAATATTAATGAGGATACGCCCTCATATCATCGACGTTACGATTTCTTTATATCAAAATTTTCATCAATGTGTCACAGCGATAGTCAAGATTTACGCGATAGTTTACGTTTAGCTGGTATCAAAGGTTTACAAGGTGTCATACGTAAAACTGTATCCGATGATCTTGTCGAAAATATTTGGGAGGCACAGCATATGGATAAAATTGTACCATCATTATTATTCAATATGCAGGTGAGAACAAAATTTATCGAATTATCAAAAAAAAAAAAAGAAACTGTAAAACTATCGTGCAGAGAAAAATCGTTTGCTAATCTTTAAAAAGTTTTTACACATCAAAATTCAACTGTAAATATTATCATAAATTCATTTACATAAGATAAGCAAAGATTTTAACGATAGTATTGCAAGTATTAAGCGTACGATAGTTTTACAGTTTTAATAAAACGTGCTAACGTATTTCATTTCATCCAATTGGCCAAAATGTAACTTGAAAACGTTTAACTAATTTTGTTATTTGTATTTTTTTTTTTTTTACTTTTTTTCGTAAATATTTTTTTTATATATATTTTTTTTCAAATCAAAATGCAAACGAAACGAATATTTAAATATATTCTCAATAAACACTATAAATAAAAAAATAAATAAAAATAAAAATAAATTACACAACAACAATTAACAACTACAACAACAACATTATCAACAACAACAACAACAAAATAATCGTAAACAAAACAACAAAAAGTTTTGTGTTAACGTTATGTTTCTGAACAGAAATTTGATGGCGGTAATTGAATTGAATTTTTTTAATTAAATATATATAGAGATATATATACATATATATATAGTATATTAGCAAGTTATAGATATTAGTTTTGTGATTTTTAGTACAATTCATTTAAATTATATAATGATTACTAATATTTTGCTTATCTCTTAAACTTAGTCTGGTGATCAGACACGCGCTGAGGATGCAACAAATATAACGCCACCAGTGTTAGCTGAGGAAGTATTGCGTGAACTTGTTGGACGTGCATCATTTGGACATATACGTAGCGTATTAAAGCCGCTCTTAACGTAAGTAAAATTATAAAATTATAGTATAGACTATTAAATACTCTTTCTTCTATTTGATTTAGTCACTTGGATCGTCATGAACTTTGGGTACCAAATGATTTTGCTATACGCACATTTCGTATTGTTATGATATCAATACAACCACAATATTCCTATACTGTTGTCGAGACACTAATGCAACATTTGGATAGTAATTTTAAATCATCACCAAAAACACGCACATCCTTGGCTGTTGTATTATCAAAAATAATTGCAATTGCAGCGGGTGAAAGTGTTGGTCCATCGGCTTTAGATATTATAAATAATTTATTAACACATTTACGTACAAGTGTTAGCACAACAAAAGATATAACACCCGAAGAGTCACAATATCAGGAAGCATTAATAAATGCTTTAGGTGAATTTGCCAATCATCATCCGGATTATCAAAAAATTGAAATAATGTTATTCATTATGAATACTGTACCAGATCTATCAAAGAAAAGTAAAGGTGATCAAATGTTACAAAATATATTATTAAAATCCTTACTCAAAGTTGGCACACAATATAGTACAGTGTCATTTGAGAAAGCATT